>WBMZ01014908.1:0-28843 GCA_013400975.1 Atrichornis clamosus
AGGGGCGGGCACAGGGCCGGGCGCCGCCGGAGCTCGGGCAGCGGGGCGGTGCGGTGAGCCTCGGGGCTGCCTCTTCGTCCAGCCCGCGGATGCCGCGGCATCGCCGCCCGGGGAGGCGCGGGGGCAGCCCGCGGGCCGCTGGGGCACACGGCAGTGGACAAGAGCTGCTTCTGAACTTGCCAGCGGCAGCGAACTCTGCGAACCGGGGCTCGCGTTAAGCCCCTGGCAGCTGCGTTAGCGAGAGCTACGTGTGCTCGTACCTCGTGCTGTAGGCTTGTGAAATTATTATCCCTTACAGCTGCAAATGATTTTTTCAGGATGGAAAAAAACCCCACAGTGTATTAGCAGCACGCATCGATACTGTAAAGGCATAGCCTTTTTAGTATTAAACTTGCAGAGACAGTAAAGTTCTTTAAGATGTTTTTTAAAATGTCAACTAGTCAAGAAAAGTATCGCAGCTCTTTTAAGATTTCCTAAGAATATTGTCTTGTTTCCGAGCCAGAAGATGCAGTTTAACTATATGCATGAAATACTGTGCATAACACACAGAAGATGGAGCTCACCGTGCATCAGAGCAAGGAATACTACCTTCATCCCAACCCTTCTGACCAACAGGTGATAAGACCTGGCTATGCAGTAACCACTGTAACAGCAGGTACAAACCCCGCAGGACTGTTCCAATGTTCATCCTACCACATGGACTCTCTCAAGAGGCTGTCAAGTGCAAAAAGCAGCTGGGGAGATGTGAAACATTCATTATAAATGTATAACACTTAGAACTGATTTTTTAAAAAAGTAATTTTTTTCCAAACATTCTATTTCATTGTAACAATTACAAATAAAATTAAAGTAGAAAGTAATTTAATCTTCAAGTGGCACAGTTATTAGCGTAATTTAGGATGAAGAAAATACAAATTCAAATCTGGAAGAGGGGTGCATGTAAATTAAAAAATGAGCGATTCTCTCACATTTCTTTCGAAAAATATCAGAAAGATTAATAAAAGGGAAATTATAAACCACACTATAGTTCTAACAGCAGTATTTCGAACTATATAACTACCTGAATTAAAAAAACTTTTATATATTCCTCTCATGAATGCTTTTAAGAATGTTTTCACATACTATCTTTCAAAATAGGATCTTATTAAGGAGGACATTGCCATTCAGTGTGAACATGAAATAAACATACAAGTATAAAGCAATATCAAATATTCATCCTTTCAGTCATTTCTGCCCTTTCATAGTCTTGATTACTTGAAATTGTTTTCTACCCTTTCTGAATGCAGGAATTATTAGCACAGCATATTGAGAACCTTAAGATAGAAATGTGGCATCGTGTCAGTAATTGAATCTCTACTACATGCCTTAGAAAATATTCTGAGTGCCTCCATCATTTCCCAAGTTAGGCATATTTGGCTTTGCAGCAGTCTCTAAGACTACACTCACAGTAACATCTGTGTAAGCAGCACTAAACCAGATACAATCATTTTAAGTCTTCACTTGCCCCACATACAGAACCACAGAATAGTTTGGATTAGAAGGGACCTTAAAGATCCTCTTGTTCCAGCCCCCCTGCCACAGGCAGGGACATCTTCCCCTACACCAGGTAGCTCAAAGCCCCATCCAACCTCCCCCCACTCCTAATTCTCTTTGCGTGGAACATTTTTGGGTAACTTAGCGTCTCATAGGTTTAAAGGTTTCCAGGTTAAATGGGCTAAGTAAATGCTAAGGTAATGAAGTTAATACCAAATTCATGCTAAGTAATGGTATGGTTAGCGGTTTTATGTTGAATTTGGCATTGTAGTTCATCCTTTTGCCGAAGTTCCTTAATTTTCTATATTTTTGCCAATAAACTTACGTGTGATTTTCACTTCTTGAGAATATCTGGTTGGGATTTCTCCTTGCGCCGACTAGAGTAAAGGAACCTTGAGTTTAACACCTGGATTTAAGTATCTGAGGTGTAACAAGTGGCAGAAGGACTTTAAGGTAAAACAGATTTTCTCTCTCTGATGGTCTCAAATGCAGAATTAGTTCTACTCCTTCCTTTCAGAGTACATAATGCTGGAGATGTCAGTGTGCCATCTTCCTGCTTTCTGCCATCACACTCCACCAGAAGCAACTGCAGTATCAGTCATTGTCTAGATAATAGTTTTCACCCTCTGTAAGATAATCCAAGTAGCAAATACTTTATACTCAACGTAAAGCATTACAAAGAACACCAAGGTCACGATCTCAAAGAAGCACACAGTCTACCCTTAGTATATTGTACTGTGACCTCCAGAAAAGCAGAGCAAAATAAGATACCATAATAGCCCACCATCTAAAAAATGACAGATATCCATTGTGAAGATTAAATTAAGACATTTTTGAAACCTTAGTGCAAAATTATCACACCAATACAAGGAGAGAAACAAAAATTTTCAGCAAGAACCCAAAGAGTAATTAAAACAGAAATTGGGGAGAAAATGAAGAGCAACTTCACACCAGAGTATGACAAAGTGGATCTACAAAATACTTTCTATATCCTAACTCTTAGGGAAAGATAATGTTTCTCACACTTTAAGCAAGATTTGTTGAATGTATCAGGTTAAGAATGGCTCACTGAAAGGCATCCCTTGTTCCCAGCCATGCTCAGCCCTTCCTTTCCACCATTCAGTGTTAAAAGCTGCCTAGGGCCAATACAAAAGCCTCCTACCAAGCCCCCATTGCCCTTCCTCAAGCAGTTGGAAATCTGACCTATATAGCATCTGACCCCAAAGGGTGTGTTTCCAGACATTTCCACTTACTTCCTAACAGAACAACTAGTTAATAAGTCGTTTACTACACTAACAGTGTAAAATTAGTACCCTAAAAATATAATTTACAAATGCAACTAAATACCCTTCAAAAGATGAGAGGGGAAAAAAATAAAAACACTGGGCTTCTTTGTGTTTTCTTCTAGTAATTTAACCATTGCATAACAAATAAAACCCAAAGAAACACAAGTAATTCCTGTGCTTAGAAGCCAGTGGTTAAGACATAAAATAGCAGCACTCTCTGAGGATGCTCAGAGAAACCTCTTGAGTTTTACCACACAATTCATGCTTCCTAGGCACATGTTCACTGCACATACACAATCTAGGAACTGCCATCTTGAGGAACGTAATTGCCCGTCTCAGTATTCAGTAAGGAATGGTGTAGTGCACCATATTTATAATAGGCTGACAACAGCAGCTCTTTATCCCTAGAGCCTTCAAACAACTGTCCAGCCTATGTCCTGAAACATACGGCATTACAAGACAGTGCAATATAATTATACTATCCAATAAAAAAGTTCTTCCCCAATACACAACAAAATTTATAGTTTAAGTTACATTCCTGATCCCAGTGATATCCTACACTGCGTTTCAGCATTGAAAAGTCCAGCCGCCTGAGCAACAGTGTGGCTCAGACCTCATACACCCATCTTCACCTTTTTTAAAATAAACAACGATACAGCATGGAATCTCAAGATATAAGCCATTGTTTCAGAATTGAACCCCAAAAAAATTATTTTCATGATACAGTCATTATAGATACATATGCTCTTACCATATTAAGAAAGAAAAATTCACAAAATAAAAAACTGTGTTCCTTTCCTTTATTATGAAGTACCAATATCTTGCATACAACATGCAATTTATTGCTTATTGACATTATTGCATATATCAAAGGGGAAAAAAAAATCAGCCCATATCATTTAATGCAAGCTCCTAAACTGTTCAAACAAATACAGAAATGCTTTACAATATCACTGAAATGCTAACAAAAAATTCAGATTCATTCTTAGAATAAAAAGTAAATTTAAACCCATAATACTTTATCATTCACCTTACTATGACTGATTACTTTTATCACCAATCTGCAGAACTGTTATATTGCATTTTTAAGTTCTTGTGCCGTGATAAGGATTGCTACTGCAATCAGGTGACATTACTAGCTGAACTTAATAATGTGATCCTGACATTTTGTGACAGTATTAGAATTTACTGCAAACCAGATTGTCAAGATTTACCAGAAATCAGTCTAGCAGAATCTACAGTTTTCATCCTTGCTATGCCCATAAATTAGATAAACTCATCAAGTTTCTTCTTAGATAGAAGATTATATAAACATTTTTGAATTACAGGCTCCATTACTCATGCCTAGCTTGTAGCTCATTTGTTCCCAACAGGTTCTGTAATTTGACTTCATAAGAGGTTAGCTGTGCTTATTCTACATATATAGGTATCTGTCAGTATTGAAGAAAATGCTGTTTGGTATATGCATGCTAGAAACAAATCCAGGATATTTGGATGTGTGCATATTAAGTGTGCAAATTATATAGCCGAGCTCATGATTAGCCCTTTACCTCCCTTCCCCTTATGATTTGATGGATTTTTCTTGTGAAACTGGAATAGGATTACTATAGACAAAACCACATTGCATTCAAAATGTTGTGTTCTGTATTACAGCTTAGTATTAATATTTAAATGTTGCTTCCAAACCTAGCAAATTTTTTAAAATACCAAAATTTAAAAACTTAGACAATTTACATGCAACATGTTCCATTTGGGTGCAGATTCTCATATACTTAAATATTTATAGGCTCATAAAAGCATGTCCTGTCCACAAGACAAGTACAATGTTTGACATCCCACACATAGATTAAAAATAAAGATACAATACAGAATATTTTATTTGCTTTTACATTTTCAATTTCAGTAAGTAGGAAGTTATAAATAGCACACTGATTCATTATATGGTTGATACCAAGCCATGCTGAACTCTTCATAATTCACTCTCTTAAAGACACCTCTTTAACTTACTAGGTTAAAAATGTATATACTTTGTCATAAACAGGAGCCCCCCCTCAGTGCAGGACATCACACAATGAAACTGTTCTCAGAAGAAATTTTGCCAAAATATTTCTTATACCAAACAATACAATTTATTCTTCATAGCTACCTTCCATTCTTTACTGAGCTATAAAGTGCTTGATTATTATAAATAGAGCAAGAATGTCAAAGGAGGTAGCTAGTAGAAATTTTTAATGGATAAGAAACCTTACAAAGAGTTACCACCTAAAAGTATGATTTGATGCTTAATCCCAGATCTCTAAACAACCCAGGCAGCACATACTTTATCTTCTCTGCCATAAAAAGAACTTTCAAGTTGCTTTCAGAAAACCCTAAGACCTTCACCGGTCCAACAGAGATTTTATCCAGGCTTGGATGAATGTTAAAAGTTCATAAATATTATCACTATTTCCATTTGACTGCTGTCAATCAGAATCTCAGCAATGAAGTACTGTTCTTTTTCCATCTGTATTCCACAGACAAGAGAAATTTGACCAGAAACAAGCTTTCCCTTGTGAAGTTCCTTGTAGCCAGATAATGCTGTTGTACAGTAGGCTGTCAAAAATCAGAAATGGGCCTGCAAGTCACTTGCACTTTTTCATCTGAAATTTCTAGTCCCTTTCTATTTGCTTTATCGATGCCTTTCTCGAGCAGCCAACACTGCATCAGACCCTAAGCTGGAGTAATCGTCACGCAGCCCTTTATTTTTCTCTGAATGGCTCAGCAGAAGCATCACAAAACAACCTTACAAACTTCTCTATTAAGTGTTCTTTTACAGAAAGCTTGTACGTACATATGCTTAAACACACACAAGGCCATGAGAAAAAGTCCTTTTCATAAAATAATCAACAACTGATATTCCATTTTATACAGCTTGAAAATTTTAAAGACTAAAGTTTCATTTTCCAATGCGGAACAGAGCTACAGAAACACCTAAACCTTTCTGCTACGTATCAGTCTGCTGTTGTCCCAGCCACAACAGCAGGAAGACACCTGGATCTCTGTGAGTACTCAAAGTCTCCTCCACCTCTCCTCTCTAAAACTGCCTGAATACATTTGCTCATGTAAGCTTTACTTGTGTAAGCTTTTCTTTTAGATTAACGTTAGTTTTGCAGTGGGAGTCTTCTTCCATAATATTTTAAGCAAAGATGGAAATAATTATCTTCCAGATACTGTAACTAATTTAATTTTTAATAAACCTTAGTACAAAATTTGGAATTGTTAAGAATTTATACATTAAGTCAGTTCCTCTCATTTTCCTGTGCATAGGATATATCTCTTTATTCAATGGATTCTAATTTTTAAGCAATTAAGTTATTAAATTATTGAGCTCACTCAAGATAGCATGTATTTATAGAGGTAGAGTAGGCTTCAGAGATGTAATTCTTACCACTGAAGAGTACACACAGATAACCCATACAGCGTCTCTGTTGTGTAAGACTCTCCACTGAAATCCACTGAAACACTCACTGAGAAAATGAGTATTTGAAGTATTATTTTCTCTCTGCAAGTACTGATTCCACCAATCAATTACAAAACACTTGACCTACCATTCCTCTGTAGTAGTTCTGAAAATTCTCATCTTTTGATGAAAAAGTAAAGCCATAAAAAAGAGAAATTTGCATTCCTACATACAGCCTTACCAGTACAAACAGCCTCTCCCATGATCATCGAGTTAATTTTATGTCACCTGGTATTGAAGAATGGAAAAGAAAAATAAGATACTTTTTACATGATTCACTCCTTCCATTTGATATGCCCATGGAAAAGACACCTAGTGACATGCCAAGAGTCTGCTTTTACAATGCATCTGTTAAAAACAGAAGTTTTAAGCCACTAAGAAGATATTACATTCAAAAACATTTGTTACGATGCTACTTATCATGCATTTACTTTTTTGCATAAAAAAACCAAAGACACAAGCTTGCAACATTGAATGACATCAATATTTCACCACATTTTTAAAATTAATAAAGTGCAATTAAAAATGAGTGCCACAACAATCTAATTTGCTGTATTATAAGCTTTTAATGGCAGGTTAAAAGTGCCCTATACTACTGTGTTCAGTACATCACAACTTTGCAGCCTTTGCTGTTTACTAAAGTCCTTGCAATCACAGGGATTAATAGATTTTTTGGTAAGAAAATTGTCTTCTGATGCATCAGGACATAACTAATTTTTTTTTTAAATCAGAAAATTTAAACCTAATGCATTACAAAATAAAGTTTTAATTACACTAATTTTGTACATCAATCCAAAATACTAGCTGTATTAAAAGAATTATCCCACTGCCCTTCAATTCTGGATTGTTGCCCAAAGTATATTATGCAGAGTTCGAGATTGTTTTTTGTTTCTAAATCTAATTTTAACATTAATTTTATTATAGCCTGACTTTTTTTTTTCCACCCCCTATAAAAGACTATCTAGAAGTGGGAGAAACAGACCATTTTAATGAATGGTCTCCACTGACAACAAAATATTTAAAATACTGAAATATTAAAGATTAATGCTAAGAAATTATGAATTTCAGAAACTTTTCATGAGTCACCACCCCAAGAGTTGTTCCAACTCTTAAATTTTTTCATCCTACTTCCCAAATAAGAAAAGCAAATTTCTACTTTCAAACATATGCTCCAAAATGTTTGAATTTACTCAATTTATTTTAGAAAGGAACAATATACTACAAAATTATTAAATCACAGGGATCTAGTGATTTAAAAAGCAAAGAAAAAAGTATTTCATATACACCTTTAATTATAAAGGTGATAGAAACGCAGCCTTTTTACGATTTTGCATTAGATGCACTGAAATCACATTTTAAAAGATAACAGGTTCTGCGAATTAGCACAAAAGGGAGTCTATTTCTTTGAGCAAAGCAAGTCACAGGACGAGCTGTCAAAGACTGTGGATTTACTGGTACCCAAATGAGGTACTGTGCTCACTCAAATCATACAGCTCAGCAGATTAATCGCCCTCTCTCCCAAGGCATAGGCAGATCTTCAGTCTGCAGGCCTGCAAAGTATTAATAACCACAGAATCAAAAAGCCAGAAGTACTAACAACCCTTGCTATCTCCATTAACATCAGGAAACTGTTTAAGAAAAAAGCCTGCCCAGCTAAACAGTGGAACTAGACTCTTAAAAGTGCATATTACACAAGTCCAAACAATACTCCCTGACAGCATTTCAACTGGGGAACTAAACTGATTGCAGCTCCCGGATTATCAGGCATTTCAGCCTGTGCAGTCCTCTTGGGGTCCTACATCCAATTTCTGGAACATGGGAAAGCCGAGAATCCCCCACCAGGGAGCAGAGCACGGGGCACTCACACCTCCGACTGCAGAGGGGAGAGCTCATCTCGCCCAGCTCTGTCAGAGGGAACAAGGCCAAGCACCCAACACAGCGGAAATACGTTAACTTTTTGTTTAAAAATAAATTGCTTAAACAGATTGCTACAATAATTGGCATGGGCACTAAAGTCTCAGTGCCCTGAGACTTTTAGCACACCTACCAGAAAGTAAAACAAAAACAACGTAAAAAAAAATGAAAAATCAAAAAAAAGAAGAAAAAAAAAAGAAGAAAAGATCTCCTACACCAAGGAAAACACCCAGAAGTTAATCCTGATTCCAGTTAAAAGAAGCAAGACAGAACACATCTACACAAAAACACAGCTCTCAAAAACATTTTAAAATAAAACAAAACTCTGAATTTCCTCAAATTGTATTATAAATTAGATTTAAGACAATTCCTAGACGGCGAGATTCTACTCTGCTGACCTCCTAGCCTTCAAGTTCACAGAAGGAGGAACTGAGTACCTATTGACAAATGTGGTTTAAAAAAAATAAAATTTTGTGTCTACAGAGATCAACTGTTCTTTGTACAGAATTACAGCTTTAGAGGAGTTTGGCACAGTTAATTCAAGAACTTTTGAGTCAACACCTCAGATTTCTGACTTGATTAACGTGGAAAATGTAACAAAAACCCTCAACACTTCATATTGAATAGGTAATTTCTGTGATAAAAGAAAAAATATTACTGAAAGTTACACATCACATTTACAGAAGAATTTTATTTCTTTGCAATTAAACTTTTAATCCCAATAGACAATGGTTAAAAATACTCTGAGGAGAGTTGCAGCACTTCTCAAAGGTAGTAGCAGCAAAGGAAAAAGCACTTCAGTAGGATTTATGCCATTTCCACACATCATCTACCATATTAACTTACAAAAAAACTTCCATGGGCAATTTAGGAGATGTACTATTGCATGTAACCTAGCACAGCAAATGGGAATCCCTCCCATCAAAATGACAATTTAAAACAATTTTTAAGATATTATGTAGTCTTATAATACAGCATTTTAGATAAAATTATTTCATAAATTTCCCCAAATGGTTTGCATTCATATAAGGCAGAACAAAAAGCAGTAAAAGACTTCACAGAATCAAAGCCAAATTTTTAGCTTTTCTTGCAAAAATTAAAAAGTTGTCAAGAATGAAATCTTGATTGTTATTCCTAGAAGAAAACATAGAAACGTGCCTGGAAAATTGCACCATATCAGGAGTTTGGGGAATTTTTCATTTTCTAAAAAAAGAGTATGTCAGTATTCACTGGATTTATAAAACATTTTAATCGGAGAAACCTGAGTGAAACACTTCGAACACACTGGTGGACAATAAGCGAGTAACCAGTCTGCTCCTTTCTAATTTCTGTAGCTTGTAACTGCTTAGAACAGGCATATGGAACTCATCTGTGTGAGCTTTTGCTTCTATTCCTCACTGGACAGGATCCATAAAGCGTGGCCCTGGGCGTGCAGGCAGTGTGGCTAGGGAAAGAGTAAGGTCAGTACAGAGGTAATACCTTGTTTCCTTAATAGGAGCATTCCATGGCAGAAATGTGCACTGTTTCAGTGAACCCAAAATATTTTCATTGCAGAAATTTCATTTTATGTATGATTTCTAAGCAGATTTTCCATTTCTATGACTTTTGGCTTCCTCCTGTCCAATAAGACAAATGACTTTGTAGCATCCTTTTGCAATTTTGACCATCCACATCACATTCATAATATCCAAGACAACACTTGAGATAATCCAGGCGCTCTGGGCTGCAAATCCTAATCTCTGGAAAGCTTCTGTTCCAAATGAAGAAATTACATGGCTGTAATATACAGGCATGACGGCAATCCTCACCACGAAGAACACAACTGTCATCAGCACACCATTGATGATGTTGGCCTTTGAAGATTTGGGATATCCCAGTACTTCAAAAAACCACCTGCAAAAGAAGTGTTCACAGATACCAGGCAGACTTGAAGCCATTTCATTAAAAACTATTACTTCATGTTTATTTTTAATTGATCATTTATTCATTGCTTCTACCCTTATAATTTCTAAATTACTGCACTGTGTCTTGGCTTAGTTACAAATTCTTCTGCTTGGCTGCTCTTTGTCCCCACCACTTAAACAGTGTGTGATATCCAGTACATTGCAGAATAACACATAGAAAATCCTGATATGAATTGTAAACCAGTCAACAAGCAGTGTGCATTTCAGTGACTATCGTGTAATACACAATAATAAAATTATCTTTTAAAACTATAAAGAAAAATTTATTACTTGCTATTATAATTTGTACCAACAGCAACTAAAATTCTCTTTGTCTCATTGAAAGCAATTCTAAAATTGCATTTGGATTTGGTAATCTAGATAGAGCTCTAATTCCTCGTAATTGGGATTTTCTGACTACTTCTGTTCAGCCCAAACCCAGACCTTCAGAACCAGATGCTGTAACTGGCTCTCGATCATATCACAGCTTGGAATGCTATCAATGAAACAGCTAAGTCCAAAAACTGCCTTTCCCTCTACTACTGGGTCATAAGTGGTTTTTAGAAAAGAATTCTTGCATATTTATTGCTTAGTAGACAGGCATAACTTATCTGTCGCCCAGCACCCAGAACCTGAGGGCTGATTGCCTAGAAAAAGGAACAACAAACTACTCTAATTCTTTGTCATTCACACTTAAACCAGAATAAACACAACTAAAATTTATGCAGCAATGGCAGGCAGGACCGGTGGAAAACCACTTAAATCACTGTATTCATGATGGAGGAAGGGGAAAAGAATGAAATAATCAGTTTATTTCTAGTAAGATACAAGGCTAAAATTATTTAACAAAAAACAGTTCTAAAACTGGTTTTTAAAGTAATTTTTAATTTAATTACCTACAGATTACAACCTAGGTAACTGTAGATAACTAAAAAGATTTGCCAGACTTCCAGCTCTAACAGAAATATTCCAGAAATTCATTAAGTATGCAACTAGGACAATTAAGATCCAGGCACTCGAGGTGACAGTCCAGCCCGGAAGCAGGATGCCTCACCACAGAAGCACTTACTGGCATGATGAAGAGAAAGACCTGATATGTTTGGTCAGGTTAACAATCAAAGCCTGCACTTTCAATGATATATACAATGCAGAATCAAAAAGTAACGTAAAAAATGGTTTTCAAATATACTGCAATGTGCCAGTATAGGTAATTGGATATCTGCTTAGCAAGTTCCATCTCCCAGCAATTAAAAAAAAAAATTCTGTAAATAACATTACAATTTTACCCACCACAGTTCAGAATTAATTACATAAATGCTGATACTAACATTAAAAGATCTAAATGCTTGGCATGGAGACAACCTCCAATTAGTGATCCCTAACACAGACAGGAAATACACAGACAGTTCTGAGATTAGAATATCTTTTTATATTTTAATAAGAGCTCTTATGGTAGAACTAAGAATGCAAACAAGAAACATAATGTAACTCGTTATCATTATCCACTACTTACTGTCTTAAGGGTCTGATTCTCTTCAAATTTAATGGAAAAGAAAATCATGCACTAATGAGATGATATCTCTTAGTGCAAGGGACTTTATATCTCCTGCTATGTTTTCTGCTTTTCTGAGAAAGTGGTAAATGTCAGTATTCAAAGACCCATAATCTCACCATAGGCATTTTAAAAGTATAACATAAATTACTTTTACTAGCCAGATGTATCGCGATACTTCCTAACGCCATAGCCTGAAAGGCAAGTATCACTGCAGGAACCCACCCGAATCAGGATGAAATCCTGTCTTGGTAGAAGCTGTGACCACAGCCGTTCACTAGGACATGAATACCAATATAAAACCTTTCCTCTTCACTAAGTTTAAAGAGTGCTTATTTACTCTTTAGTTTCTCTGTGCACACAGAGCACAGGCTACAACAGACTGTAATCTCCTACTCGACTGTGCTGGGGCATATGAGAGCAGCCTCTGGAGAGCTCTGTTATCCCACTCTCTCCTCCTGTAAGTTTGAGTTTACCAAACTAATGTTCAAAAGGGATCTCGGCACAATCTTTATTCGTCAGAGCTCTGAGGAATGCTCCAGTGTCATAAAATACCTCAGAGATTACAGTCATGATGCAGTATTTTATTTGTGAACTTTTTTGTTTGGTATTTTCACAAAAAGTTGGCATTTCATACAAAGCCTGGTCTAATCTAAAAAGGTACTCAGGGATGAATACATTAGTTATACTGCTGCAGCTACAGCAGCACGTTTTCATAGCAAAAAAGACTCTCACATAGTAATCCTTAGATTAATATATATAAATTCCCTCTCAGCAGACATTCAACAACTACCAAAAGACTTTCTAAGTGACAGAAATAATAATGCAGATTAGATTGTAACAGAACTATGGAAAAATTCCCTAGCCACTTACCGCTGATTGACAAAAGGAGTGGAGAACTCTGCAAGCAGACGGAAGTTTCCAAAATAAGCCAGCAGACCTTTGCTCTGGTTAGCAAAACAAAATAGACATACAAAAATCAACAATGTAGATGTGAAATTGTTGTTAGAGTCTTCAAGTATACACAGAATGATACGACATCTCAACTTCTTTATTCAAACTAACAGTGAGTTCGTCAGCTGTGGCCACCTTTCTTGCAATTTCAAGACAAGTTTTATCACAAAAGCTGCAATTGTTCCTTCAGGTATCTCCAATCAGTAGTTTCTTACTTCAAACAAACCTTTAAAAGACTTACAGTTAAGTGGCCATGGAAAGCTAGCTAGAGAAGACTTGCACAAGTAGTCATAGACTATTAATTACCATGATACTATTACTGTCTAAAAGAATTATAAAAGTTTTTGATTTCTCAATGTTTAAATAAGCCCAAACAGAAACACACTATGCTGGAAAAAAATCTCCCTGCATTGCTTTAGGAACATATTTTGCAAAAGTGAAGCAGAATTCTCAGCTCTCATTTGCGGGCAGGCAGGGCACGCGCAGCCCTTCCTTCCCTCCTGCCCAGGGCAGGGACAACCCCCGCCCGCAGCTCCGGCACCAGGGCTCCTCCGTGTGCCACCTCCAGGGCACGCCCGCTCCCACCGAGCCCTCCTGCAAGCGAGGGAGCACGGCCTTCTATCTGCACTATCACCTGCTTGGGCTGGAAACAGTATCCTCGTACACCACGGCGGGGGAACCAGCAGTTTGCACACGCAGAGATAAGAAGATTGGGGTTTTTAATTTCCACAGACTTCCCGAACAACCTACGGAGTGTGTGTCATGATTCCTCTTTTCCCCCCAAGCAAGCCAACACCCAAGCTTTTCATGTCAGTTCGCACTACACCACACAGAAAATCTGCGTGCTTAATCAAATTCTTTGATATCCAACGGGCAATTTGGAAATAAGATACTTAGGAGTAACTTTCTCTGAAGACAACAGACTGAGAGCAACACACTGACATCCAAGAGCAGAGCTATATCCACATAGTAATAACTGCTTTAAAAGAAGTTCACACTAACACTATCTTTGTTTCCTCCAGAAACAACTAATTAATTTTCTGCATCAGGGATTAGCCTCGGTAGTAGTATTTTCATTTATCTAATATTCAGCTCTAATTCACTTTCATCCATGATAATATTAGTAGATGTAATTATCTTCAACCAGAAATAGAGTAGTAGTCAGTGTGCTGCAGCCCTTTAAACCATTACATGGGAAATCTGACAGTAATCTGGCATCTTGACACTTTTAATATTATAAACCTGGGATTTACACAGTAGGGAGGGAATGAATCATTAAGGTTGGAAAAGACCTTCAAGACTGAGTCCAGTCGTTAACCCTGCACTGTGTGCTCCCCACTAAACCATATCCCCAAGTGCCACATCCACACACATTTCCAGGGATGGTGATTCCACCGCTTCCCTGGAGACTTGCCTGACCACCCTTTCAGTGTAGAAATTCTTCCTAATATCCAAACTAAACCTCTCCTGGCGCAACTTGAGGCCGTTTCCCCTCATTTTATCACTTGTTACCTGGGAGACAGAAGCAGAACATAACCACTTGAAACCATTTCCTTCTAATTTTCCAACTAAATATTCCAGCTTGTGGTTTTATTTGAAACCCTTTTCTATAATCATATGAAAAGCCCTTCTGTCAAAGTCTCTTTACAGTGAAAACTAAGAGTTTTAACTTCAACAAAGTTACATTTTTGTTGAAGGAGTGCAACATTGAAAAGGAATGCACTCACCACAAATAACTGATAAAAATATTTTAAAAGAATGATCCAAAGTATAAATATGCCTTTCGTTAACCAGTGAAAAAATTTTTTCAACACTGAGCAAATGAGATCTATAAGAGCCACGTCTTTAATCTCATCTGCTTGCTATGTTACTAGAAAATACAGCACTTACCAGTACAAAATAGTAAGCATACAGAGCTGCCAAGTGATGTATTACAAAAAATTTGTCACCAATTGCCTTCCAGTAGTAAATAATAAGCAACAGATCTACAAGAGAACAGAAATAACTATAAAGAACAATTTTTTATACAACCATTGACCTCAGAATTGTTTCTCTAAGTTTTAGAGATATGTCAAGATACGGTATCAGTAGAAACTCTCTGAATTAATTATCTCTGAAGAGAACATCTTTATTCTAAAAACTTTACTTCAGTCAAAGCATTAAGCAACAGTTCTTCCAACTGTTCTTCCAACAATTTCCATAGACTACTATTTTCCCCATCAGTGGAAATACAGAGGCAATAACTTTAGCCAAAATATTTTGAAAGGAAAAGGTGGATCCTGATTCTTAGAGTGACTTCAGACTTGTGACCCCAAAAATCTGGAACAAGTGACATAAAAAAAAAAGGACAGGAGGGTCTATGGGGGCATAGCAAACATACAAATACATGCAATGAATGCAGGGATCTATTACAGAGAACATCTGAATCAAAAAGTAGTTATATTAGCAAATAGGGAATGATTTACCAAAAATATTTTGCATTTGGAATAAGAAGCATATTTGCTTTATTTAATACCTATTTTCCAATTACTGCAAAAATGACAGAGAGACCTGAGTTGTGTTATAAGGAAAGCTTTAAGAGAAAAATTCTATCTTCTCCCATGATGGTCTGAGAATTCAGAAGATTTTCTTTTCTATACCGAAACAAGCAATGTCTGTCCCTCCCTACTCTCTGCAAATGAGTACTTTGGACTGGAATATTATTGACCAAGGTTCCAAATCAAAGACTTTACCCCTGTGCCTTTCTTATGTCCAGGGTGTGCCTTGATCACTTTTATATTAGCTATTCTCAGGCAGGGCTCTGTATCATCTGACATAGCTGATCCACTTCCAAGTAATAATTGAACATCAACTATATAGGGAAGTGACAGAATGAGTGGCCAGGTTGAGATCCCTGTTCAAAGGCATTCATTAATTCATAATGAAAGTTAAGTGCATAATTATTCAAAAATAGATACTGATTAATTTAAACATGGCAGATAAAGTTATGGAAAAAACAGACTTAAACTATTGCACAGTTTAACTGAGTGTGCTGATCACCAGATTACCAGTTCCACTGGGGTGACAAATCTAGTATGAGATAACCAAGTCCATGGCCCAGTCTCTGACCAGACACTTCATCCTAACACAAGAAGTTTTCACTGAAAATAATGCAAGTCACAGCAAGTTTTTGCTTTGATAAGCCAGTATTATCTCCACACAACATAAAAGAAAGCTCCAAAGCATTTCGTAGCAAAATTCCCATAGCAATTTTAGTTGACACCAAAAGTAAGAACATAAAACATCAGTAGGGATAAATACCATACCAAGAAAATAATTAAACATTTTCATGTTTTATACATGACTAAATTTTGGCTTAAAGTGAGAGTAAACGACGGGCAGGCAGGATCCTATGGCATCATTGCCTCATGTCACACTGAGGGCTACTAAAATTCTTCTGCCAGCATTCTGAGGTCACAGGAAGAAACATTTGACAGAAGAGCTACGAGTTGTAGGCACTGTGATGGGAGTGAAGGGCACTGCTCTAACAGCTCCTCAATTGGCCAAAGGACAAAACTGAGCTGGAGTTGGTGGTTGCATATCAAACCATCACGAAGCCACACAGTGGCATTCCTCAGTGCTCGGGGAGATATTTCATCTTTCACATTCACAAGCAATCTTGTGATTTCACCACAACCCACAAATCCATTAGCAATTTTAAAAGCCACAGAAGAAACTGTATTGTATGCACATATCATATCTTCAGCATAGTGGCTTAGTATAAACATATAGATATAGTGACTCAACATAAATAAACAGGTTGTGTGTATTATATACACGTTGCATAATTACCAGAAATGAGGTAGCCTGTGGTAATAGCAATATTCAGCTTCACAATTGAAGGGTCACCCCTGTGAACATACCAAAAATACATAGTTACAGCCTAATTTGCAAAGGACATACACATCTCAAACACAATGTCCATCAGGTCACATTATTCTTGGCTCATCAGTAAGGTATTACACAATCTGGTTAGGAAAGGTTCTAGTCATAACAGTGGATTCCTTTTCCACCCAGATAAAAGACATCTACTTAATATCCTAATCAGGATCAACCCCTGCCTTGGCATAGAGACTGCCCCAAGAGCCTTGCTAGAGACTTGAACTGAAATCCAGCAAGTACTCTGAGCTGGCTTCTCTGGAAACTGAGGATAAAAGACCAGCCCAGTCAGTGTCTCTTAGCCCTTCAATTGACACTCTGTGCCTCCATTTTTGTTTTCTGCAGTGCTCAGACTTTAAGGATGACAAAAATATCTTGCTCAGCTGGTGCTTTTCATATTCATAATCAGATGGATGCTTATGGGATAAACAGGGTAGAAGGACACAGGAAAGGAATTATTTGCCAGTTCTTTGAAGCCAAGGAACCTTTGAGGAGAAATGCTTTTCAGAGTAGTTTTCACATCTTCTATCCCTTCCCTTCTGGTACTAAGCATGCAGCAGGCACAGCTCTCAGCAGCTCACACACAACTTCAGTTCCTCCAGGATGTTCAACAAAGCCAAACTTGCGAATACCACTCAAGAAAGGGAAGCATCCACATTACAGCAAGCAACATTTGTTCTTTCCTCCACTGTCCTCTGTGCATTCCTACTTTGAGGAGTTGGGCAAGCAAATCTTTTTTCCAGGGCATAAAGATCATAACTTAATATTTTTAACCAAGTTATGCAACTAATCTAGATTCGTTTTATGTAAATACGAATTGAGCTTCAAGTGACGGGTCAACAGAGCCATAAAATGTGGACTGCTCAAGACAAGCTGTGAAAGCAACCCTTGTAAACCTATCAAGAAAAAAGGAACCTAGCTGTGCTTACAGCCAACTCCAATACAAAGTCTACCTCAGCCAGAACACAGTAAAATGCTATTACTAAGCTATTTTTTCTTAATCCTACTGGAATGGAACAGTGGAAGAGATTTCCTGTATTATTACAATCTGATCACTAAATTTTAAGGCTTTCTTAGTGTCTGAAACTAACTGCTTCCCTCAGTGAGAGGGCAGTTTACAGAAAAATAGGACTCACAAAACCAGAATTCTGCTGTCAGATGAAGAAAAATCATTAACAGGAGAGTCTGGAGCTCACTCCATCTCTAAAAATTGGCCATAGAGGCTCTTTTAACTTCAGCTTGACATGGGAACATTGTTCCATGGCTTCAAAACCTGATTTCATGAACTACATGGCTGTGGGCTAAGTGCTTCTTTAGGTTTAGACAGAGAACAGACAGATGTGTTCTCATAACTTTAGCAGAAACTCTATAAATAGTTAGAGACCTCATGTTAGAGGTCCCAGCTGCTGCAGTAGCAGCAGCAACATCATAACCAAACTTCTAAATGGTCCCAAGAGACTTCAGCACATCAGCACCAAAACTGAGCCTGCACTCAAGAGCTTTCGTATTCTTCTCCAGAGAAGATGCAAAGGACTGAGTATATGAAATTGGTTCCTTGATAATGGTAACCATGACTTGACTGCACGAGACAGAGAATGGTTCACTTCCCTTCTCTTCTTTCCAGAGAATCGTCACTTTTCAACAAACCTTCTCTAGACTTTCTAAACCAACACTTCAACAACTTATATGGCTGCATTGTCATGTCCCTTCAAGAAGAGTCCATGTTAGAATCCCAAACTAATCTCAATAAATGAAAAACTTAGAATTTAATCTAAAATCTTCTAGACTTCCTCTCTCTCCTTGAATGGAAGGTGCAATGGACTTAATGAGCCCTGATGTTTGCAGCCCAGTTTTGATGCAAGCAAGAGCCAGGAGTGACAAACAGGGAGTGACTCGAACAAGCAAATGGGAAGAGTGATCTCTTTGGTGATTGCTAAGGAGGTATGTGTGCAAATGAATTACACATGAACATGCACAGGCAGATGAACAAACAAAAGTCCACATGGCTGACCTTCTTCAAAATTCTTTGCAGATACAGAGTCATATAAAATGCTAGTCAAACATCAGACTTGAAAAACTGTAACGACTGTGAACAGTCATAGGAAAGAGCCTGTTTTCTATACAACTTAATTCACTTATTTACATCTTCTCCCTCCTATTATCTGATCTCTACCACCTCCACGTTTTCTACTGTGTGAGTCTCACCACCTCAAAAACAATTTCTACATCATCTCTGTTAGCTAGTCCTTAGCACATCCAGAAAAAAGGAGAAGTTTTATGAGAAGTTCTAGACCATCAGAAAACATATACATACACAACAGTGATGTTTTCCTGGAACTTATCAATGCTCCAATCTACTGTATCTATTTTCAGGCATCACCCAACAGTAACATCACATTCTCCCCCCATTGAACCCAAAGCCGTAGCAGTGTTCAATGGAGAACTTTCACACAGATAAACACTATCCAGATCTGCAACAGCGTTCCAATTTCACTCTAAAATAAATACAGTAAATAGGAGAGTTTCAGTCATGCTGATTTACAGTTTACTCTTTAGTAATTTAATATCCTATTTAAAATCAATTGTTTGGATTTTATCTATTCCACTTCACAGAGACACACAGAACAAAGACATTAATACTGACAAAATAATTATCAAATTTTCAAATAGTACAGACATAAAAATGTACGTATTTTAATGAGAAATGAAACAATTATTTCAGTAATTAATACACTGCAGGATTTTCTTTTCTTCTCAATTATGTTATTTCATTGTGTAAACACAACATATATGTAATGCCTTACCAGAGATGGTCAGCATTAACAGCATCATCATACAATAAAATATATAGGCAAAACCCTCCAACCACCAAGGCGTGGAACGTGGACACTGTCCTGAAACAAGAGATCACAGTCACAAGGAGGTACTGCCATTCACAACTTCACAGACTGTGATAAGGTAGGATGTTTCCAAAGGCATTCTCAACTGCACCCAGATACTTCTGTTCTTTATTCCACATCCAACCACTTATACAATGACAGGTGGGAGAAAAAACAGTCCAACAGAAGGAGTCTATTAGATTGGAGTGGGATTTGTGATATTAGGTAGAAAGTAGAGTCTTAAAAGTAACTAAGATATAAATTTTTCTCCAATTATCCCATATATTAATGAATCCTTAAAGACATGACATCTAGTTCTCTAACAAGTATTTTCTGTATTGTCCCATTTGCTGGAAAATTTGTATTCATTTCGTATTCAGATTGGCCCAGAAGTCCTGCAACAGCAGGTTTCTCCTTTCAGACACCAAATTAAAAGAAAACCTATAATAAGTCTGCCAAGTTTAGGTTTGGAAAGTGGCATTAAATGAAAAATCCTATTTTGGATGGAATTTCTAGTACATTTGAAGTAGATTCTGGTTTTCAAAGAGAAAACTTGTGTAAAAAACGTTATAGCTGAGTACCTGAGGTGTAATAGCTACAGGTTTATATCAACTGCTAGCTTGTAGCTTTGTATCGGAAAAGAGGAGTATAAAGCTTGGGTACTAAACACTTTTTTCCTCCAAAGAAAACAGTCCGCAGTACACAGGCTGTATGCTCCCTGTAGATAAACTCTGCATGTTAACAAGCACTTACTTATAGACAAATATCTATTTACAGAGGCCTCAGCAGAGTTTCTGCCAGCACACAGGCCAGGCCACTCCTGCCCTTTTGAGTCCACATGTATTCTTGGAAGGTAGAACAATGCAATGGGCATGGGTCCAAAATGGGTAACCTTCCTCCTCTAGCCATGGGTTTAACACTACTATAAGCTGCATCTAATACTGTGTAGCTACTGTCTGCTTTCCTACTTTTCAAGCATGATTAGAAAGTAAAAAAATACTACGTGAAAAAACATCTCTACTGAATCATGCATACTATTTGAAAGATGAGACCTAAAGTCATTGCAGTGTGATTGGAAACACTTCACACCACGTTCACCACATTAACAATATGCACACACATGTACAGATGCTGTTAGTTATTATTCTTGTCTTTGTCCATATTGAATACATGTATTGGGAAGTCATTAATATTTTAAGTGTCCTTAAGGCACTCTCAGAAGTCTAAGCTCTACCATGCAAGATTTGAAGAAAATATCTTACTTCCTGTGCAAGACTTTGCAAAGAAAGAGAAGGTTATAATCCCTATTCTGTTTCCAGAAGTTATATTATTACCTATTGGCAATAGAAGATTCTGTAACTTTTCATAAAAGAGACTGTATTTACAAGTTGTTTAAAGAGTGTCATCATGCTATTTTCAGCAGCTTCTTCAACAGTGTTCCAGAAAATGAATGTAGATTAGTAAAATATGAGTAGTCAAAAGCAGGATGAGAACAATTAATAACCATTATAGCGCAGGCTGTACTTCTGCCCCTCCTCTTTTTTTAACAAAGAAAGAAAATTTAATTATCAGAATTTTAATGATAATTAATAGTTTAATTAAAAGGTCTACTCTTGTAACACAGAATTTTAAAAAGATAGGAACTTTGCTTCCTTTTTTAAAACAAACCACAGCATGCAATATATATTGAGAAATACCTGGAATTTTTGAACTTGAGGAGAGGATAATGCTGCAAGAAGAAAAATTTGTCCTAGAATATAGCTCATTAGTCTACAGTAGCAATTTGTCTTTGGAGTGGCTGTTTATCTGAACCTTAGTGTTTCGAATACAAGCTACACACAAGCACAGAACTTGAAGGGGGTGAAATAAAAGAAAAAAACAAGGAAAGAAAGAAAAAGCAGCAGATTTCCTCCTTAACTCTGGACTTTGAAGCTTTTCCATAGAAGACGGGACAGAAGAAGGGAAATAGCACAATAGTCCATTTTAATATGGAATCTAGGTCAAGCTACCAAACTCTGTACATTTCCTTGAAATTACAGTCAAAGCTTGCATCCTTTAACTCATCATTAAGCTGCAAAGAAAAAAGTTGCACTGCTAAGTTGTATACTTGTTCCTTTATTATTGAATATATTTTTTTTCACAACCATTTAATAGCAGTACAGACATGTATTATGGGAGAGATTACAGCAATTTATGCACAACAACTTGAAGAGTTATACTGCATCTGTGACAAAATACAGTTTTAACTCATTTTGAGCGTCCACATATTTTAGATGCCAGAAGCAGTTGCTTTATTGGTTCATAATTCTTGGAAGGTCAGAATCAAAAAACTGACAGTATGGAAAATACAGTCCAGAGCTGCAGCTGAAATGCTTGATTACAAATCCCTCCAAACTGTAACAATATATTTTCAATGCCACAGCTCATTTCAGGCAGATGCCCTCTTCCAGACCCAGCTGAGCTGATAAAAATGCATAACCATCCTCTGTGCCAGTTTCCTTAGCACTGCCAACAGAATCATTTGTGTATGCACTCCCTACACCAGTTCAATATAGGACAAAATAACAACCATCTACTTTTAAATAACTTAAATTAACCTAACTGATTTTACTGGGAGATTGTAACTTTCTCTACCTGCAGAGCTGTCTGCAGAATAAATACATATCCATCTACATTCTCTGAAATTGCAAGATACTCCTTGAGATATCTCTTCATTTTGGTGAAATACTGGAGTGACAGGGCAGTTTGACAAGACACTGTGTTTGGTCAGCAGAGCTGAAGTAACACAAGCACAGTTAACCTTTCTTTCCCTTCATGCCCTCCTCAGGTATAACATCCCCAAGTCCTTAATGAACCATGCTTTGTGTTTCATGCCTGCTAACTCCAGAACTGGACAAAGCCCGGATCACAATATCTGCTAATATCTACATCCTACTATCAACCCCAAGAAAAAAATGTACAAAGTAAAAAAAAGGACATAGCCTGGAGTGCTATATCAACTTGAGCAGTTAAACACCGCACTAGAAAGTAGCCCAGAGATTATGGAGCAGCTTATTTCCAGCACACTCGTGGTGTGTGAAACAATTCATATGTTATTATGCAAAGCACTACAGCAACACAGAGCTACCAGGAATGGGGTAAGTTCTCATAAAGCCTATTATGCAATTCAAGGGCCACTTGATATGGCTTATAGATAATAGCTCAGCTTCAAATGAAAACAGTTTAGTTTAGTTTCCCTGTCTGCCTCTATTTTCAACTGTAACAGAGACATAAACCTAAGCTGCTCTGATATTTTGAACTGGCATCCTACAAAGTTGTTCTGGGAGATAGATAATTATTCAAAGAAGGACTGAAATCAAGATGGTGCCTTTAAGAACACTGCAATGGGACATTTGCCAAATGGAAGGGCAAGGCTATTTGAGTTGCTAATGCTGCCCAGAACAATGGAAACAACTTTAAAAGTATCCACCTGATACTACCTCTAAACAGCACTGAGGAGGAACAGAGACGCAGCTAATGCATTTTCAGTGCAGTGACAACCATACAGTACACATTTTTGAGGTTTACATTTGGGAAATATCTGAAAAATATTTTAAAGTTGTAACAGGCTACTCAAAGTTACACCATACCAATTAATTTCAACTGGAGAACCTTGTGAATTATATACACCCTTTCAGAGTAGTATGTTGCAAATAAAACCTCAATGATCATCCCATTTGCAATTACTACCCTATACTTCTTTCATGGCTTAAAAGACAGGAGAGTGCCCAAGAAAAATTCACAGGGTCAAACAAGTTTCTGAAAGTCCTGTATCTGAGGAGACAATCGTAATCAATGGTGGAAGTGCAGAAACACAAATGGAGTGAGGAAGGTTTTTAGATTGAGTTTCCACAACTCCTTCCTGCATGTGTACCCTGTGTCTGCTACAGCTTCCCCCTCCTCTTCTTGCAGTCTCCTTCCCCAATAACACACAGATGTTCCCATCAAACCTGACTCACTTCAATACTATACCAAAGCTTCATTAAATTCCTTGGGAAACCATAACTTACATAAAACAGTTTGTAGTGTAATAGCACCAGGAGACCAGAGGGCAAATGCTTTGCACCCAAAAGCATGACCAGACAGACACTAGCCTTTAGATCATGGAATAAACTGCAATAGTTATGGTTTTCATATGTTTGGAAAGGAATTTTATGTCTCTTCTCTTTACTAAAAGCATCACAGAGCATCACTTCACCAGTCACTCACCAGTCAGTTTCCTTTTCTTACTCACTTTCACTTGGGCATCACTGTCTAACAAAGCATTTCACGTACAAGCGTTTGTAATACTGTGTTTCCATGAAGGGGCCTCAACATTCCACATGCAGAATTTGTTCAGTGCCTAGAGACAGCCCTCTGATTTTTACAGATATTTAACTAATAGGGTTTTCCTCAGTCATATATACACACACAGGTGATTGGGGTGTTGATGATTTCAGGTAGGTCATTAGCTGTTGTTGTTATGAACACTCTACCTTGAATTCCACTCGATCTTCCTTTTTTGGCTAAGATTGTTAAAACCAGGTGTTATTCGTGTTGACACCCAAGAACTTAAAACGTGGAACAGGAGCTGAAATACAGTAAAACTGGCAACAGCAATGCCAATAGTCAGGTTGCTGAAGGAAGCCATTATTCTTCAACCTGTGAAGAGAAGCAGAAGGTAATGTCAATCCATTCTCCATTTAACTATTTTAAGCTGACACAGAGAGTGTTTTTGACAGCTAACTTATAAACAGAAATATTATCCACTAAAAATTTCAACCTGTTCAATGTTTCTACTTAAGCCTTAATAGCATAGAATTATACCCAAACTTTTATATCTAAAAGTTGCATTTTGGTTTTGGTTTTTTTAACATTTGCATACTATACATTTTTGTGTCCTCAATCTGCATGTATTTTATCTACACAAAAAGGGTACGGGGGGACCACTGACTAGTGCAACCACCAGCTCTGAAACCTCCACTCCTGCCCCAAAAAGCTCCAAGTTAAAACTTGTCTCATTATTACCAGATTGACTGCTGCCAACAGGATTTTAAAATGCAACAATAAAATCAGATAAGCAGGGAAGCAAGAGCCTCACTGCAGCTCTGTCTGTACACTCTACAGAGACAGTAGTTCTCAATTCTCACTGTGCTCACAGTGAGTCCTTGTGACAGTCTGTAGGCTATCGCATTTCAACCTTTTTCCTTCACAAAGGTATAATTTACACACAATTTCACAGCACACCAAAAGGCTTCCTATCATCAGAGCTAATAGACTTTTCAGTTGCTGGATGTTTAGCTGTTTCATGCAGTCTAAACAAATTCCAAACAGAAGTGTCCTCTAAAGGCTTCAGTCATTTCTCTTGAGTCGCCAATATTTGCAAAACAGAATGGTATTTTCCCAGAAGTCACAAACACCTGACATACATCTCCAATTTGACAGTGAAGCAGTTTATACTCCAAGACTGGCAAAGGTTACAAACTCATAAAATGTCAATTCATACTAAGCTGAACAGAAAAGGGAAAAAAAGCCAAATGCCTTAATTTAAAATATTTAAGTAATTATTTTAGTATCTATTAAAAAACCTGCTGTCACTTATTTTAGATTTACTTACAAAAATATCTAAAAATAAAATGAAGACTTACAGGATAGCATAATTTGATGTTACTACAGCAACCTAAAGGTCAACAAAAACTGATACAATTATATAGTACGCTTATGTCCACCTTTATTTCACATGCATTACAGAATGTGTGAACATGCCTTAGATTTTTGAAATTGTACTTGCATTGCAGATGGTAAGAAACTTGAACTTCGGGAGGAAAAAACAGAAAAGTCTACCAGTTAAAATAATAACTTCTTTAAAAATTTCGTATGCTATTCTCACTTTGGGGTGTAAATAGTGAATATATTGAAACACATAGATCAGGAAAACAACACTTTCATCTTCAAAGATTTAGAAGCAGAAGGTTCAAAGGTCTCAAACTTTTCCCCCTCTACCTCTTTCTTTTCTATTTATTCTTCCCAGAACCGAAGAGTAAAAAATTTCCTCTGACTAGTACCCACAGAGCTACAGCTACAAAAACAGAAAGAGGACAAATAAGAGCGGATTTGCCTAGAGAAACCTGCCTCTGTTACACGGATTTCAAGTGCTTACTTCAGACCAGCTTTAACCCTGTCCTAGGGATTCCACAGTTCTTGGAGCATATTTGACGTGCTCCTAGGGCCCATCTTCCTGTTCAGTTGAACCCAAAAGGAATCCAGCTCGCATGCTCTGGGACAGCTACGCAACACAAACCCAAGGCGTTGATCAGAACATTCAGTTCCTTAGAGAATTTTTATCCAAACTAAAATTTTACTGTACACATGCTGCAGTGCATTGTGTCAAACTAGTTGACTCCAGTTGTTTTCTGATGACCTGTTCTAGTGCAGCAGCATACTAGTCCTGCATACTTGTTAATGTTGCTCTATTAAAACTTCCAATTTCAATTACTATCCTGAATACTCAGTATTCTCAATTCTCCACATACTTCTCCATTTGCCTCCACTAACCAGGAAGACACAAAACACCAATCAAACTTTATGCACTTTTCACACAGTTTAAAGTACCAGAGTCAATGGGTGTTAAGTTCTATTTTCTAAAACTTTACCATTTGAAGAAACAAAACAATCAGCTTAGTATCTTCCAGTTTAAACCCACTGAGAAGCACCATATGGTGTCCAGTTCCAGATTCTACCCCCAGAGACAAAACTTTGTTATTACATTAGCTCATTTGTAGCATCCAAGTCTTCTCTTGGACCACATAAGGAAAAAAAAAAAAATCAGCTGCTTTAATTAATGAAGTGAAGGAAGCCAAAATCCAGGTTAAGGACAATTCTCTTCAGAAAAACAGCAAAACCACGGAGCATCAATCACACCTACTTCATCCTTTTGACTAAAATGTAACAATTCTCATGACGCTACATTTTATTCATCTGCAGTGACTGCACTAGTACCTCTGAGCTTCAAAGACACTGACATAACCTCTTGGACAAGAGAAAGCCGTATTTTGTTTTGTTTCCTTACCACCAGAAGATTTTATTAGATAAGTAATGTTTCAGCATTTGATGGCTGTTCATTTTAGTACAGATTATGGAATTAAACAAAAAAACTTCCAAACATCCTTTGAAAGAAATGCATTAGAAGACTAATCTTTCTCCTAAGGAGCCTGTAGAAGAAACTCATTTTTAAAAAAGATACTTGCATGGAAAGTGCATGATCTCACTTCCAGAAGTTTAACAGCAAATGCATAACCACGATGCCCATGAAGGAGAAAGGTGTGATGGTTTAGAGAAGGGAAGAGAGGCAGAGAAAAAATTAATCACTAAGCCCCTGTGGTTGGTTGGTCTCATAGATGCTCAGGTTTTGCAAGCCTGATTTCATATATGCTTCAAAGTGCTGTTTAAGTACATTAACTACCAAGTCCAGAATAATTTCATGTTTTACTTCACCAAATTAAGAGTGTTGTATTTTAATTCAATTCAAGGACCAGGTGTAAAAACAGCTTTTCATGTGAGATGGAAAAACAGTTCAGCTATAAACATTTTCTCGTATCTCTAGGTTGTTTTCAACTATATCCTGTTTAACATGAAAATTAACTGTTATTTAGCAGATCTTCTTTTCATTTACAAGAAAAATTACTCATGTTGCTGAACCAAAGCAAGCACAATAAGCTTCTGATTACAATTTTCTTTGACAGTGGCCAAAGTTAGTAAGTCGTGCAGCTTCAACTGCACTGTGGGGTTTTTTCCAAGTATCTTCTTTTAGCTGTCCAGCAAAGTCTGATCAAGATACAGACCTTTGTGGATTATGTATGAGCAGACACTCTATCACCCAAACTGCATAGTCATTGATTACTGTTCAGTCAGCCGATACGGCTGGGCTAATGGGAGCTGGGTGGTGAGGGAGGTTTAGTGTAACTACTTTGTAATTCAGGAATGAAAGTACTATATACAGGCTAGTTCTTCACCATTAGTATTTTCCTTGCTTACTCAAAATTACTGTCTAAACCATTCAGTTAGACAGTAAGTACAAATGGTCAGAACTTCACTCTTGCAGCTTTTCAATGTAGTCTTTAGGTAAGTAAGTATCACCAAACACTTGAAACTAACACTTTTTAGCAAGGTATTGCTTACATGTCTAGTGTGATTTCAAACTACTCTACTGACCCAGTAACTTTTTGAAAAAGTTAAAAACACAGGTTTTTTCATCATACTTAATAAGAGCTAAAAATATTTTGGTTTTCATCAGCTATTAATGTGCAGTGGTTTTCCTGCAATTCTGTTTCTAGTTGAAATTTAGAAGTAAAAACTCAACAATATTAAGACTCAACATTCATTCACCCCCAATATGAAAACATGAAGTTCTGATAGAAACAAGTCAGCACTTAATGAAAGAGGATTAAGAAACATAAGAATTATCAAGTGTTGTACCATCAAAAGCATTTACCATTTATGTTCTCCTCATCTTAAGTGTTTCCACATCAATCTCTCACATCATAAAAACAAGAAGTGCAACAGTATAGCCACAAGACATGGTAAGGAGGTGCAGCACAAGGTTTAAGGCCCACAGCCCTTACTTTCTTCGAGACTGTATTTCAAGATGAGTTGGATCAATTTCCAAACAAGATTACAAGGTAAAGCTGCTAGTGATACCAAGACATTGCAGGAAGTCCTATGCTCTCCTTATCTGCTTAAAACTGAAAGCCAAATCAAATAGCTGTAAAACTTGTCACACCAATCTGCAGACAGCAACACTGGACTACTGACTGTTTGCACATTTTATAAGCCCAGTAATAAAACCTTTGCAGTGCTGGAACTTTGCTGTGCTGTTGGTTCTGAATGGTAGTTTCTATTTGTTTGATATCTTACTTAGCTCAGTAAGCAGCATTAAGGAGAAACACAACAAAATTCAAGGTACTCACATTTAAGCCATTCCCTTTTCTATTTAAGGCTATTCACACCCCAAACTCCACACTGCTTTGTGTTCTTATAGCACCAAAGCAACCGGCAGATAAGGCACGCTTTTTATAAAGGCAGGGTAATCACGGTGAGATGCCCGCTGCGATGCCATTTACCGAATTTCCTCAAGCCCCGCAAGCCGTCTGGAGCCGCGAAGCCCGCGAGAGGGAACCCGCCCTGACGCGGTGCGCGCGGAGGGGCCCCCAAGCTGCCCCCGAGGGGCGCTGCCCCCGAGCCGGGCATTACCTCGGCGTCCCGGCCACCCGCGGCGCCCGCCGTTCGCACCGGCCCCGAGCGCCTGCCGAGCGGGCGGGCAGGCAACGCGCAGGGAGCGCGCAGGAGCG
>WBMZ01014909.1:0-23087 GCA_013400975.1 Atrichornis clamosus
CAGCAGCAGCAATGCGGTGCCTCCTCCGCCGCCCTCCCGCACGGCTCCCGGCCGCTCCCGCACCGCGCACGCACCCGCGCCCCGCACACCCTCCCCCGGCCGCCTCCCCCGCGCCGCTCCCCCGCCGCAAACCTCACTCCCGGGGGGACCCGCTCGCCGCGCCCGGCGGATCCCGCATCCCGGCCGGAGGATGCTCGCGGCGAGGTTGGATGCCGGGGTGAGGGGCTGCGGGGGTGCAGAGGGGCCTCGGCTCGCCCCGCGGCCTCCCCCCTCCTTCCCGGCTCCCTACGGGGATAAATCCCGCTTATTAATGAGCAGGATCCTGGGCTTTCTGCTCTGCCTCAGCTCCCGGCGCCGGGCTCAGGGTGGATTTAAAGAGACAGGAACTGCGTCGCCTTCGCCTCCCAGCCCAGCAGGGCCGCAGCCCCCCGCAGCCTCGCGGGATGCTCCCGCATTTTTATTTATCCCTTCACCTCTCCCCCGCCCCGCTCCCGCCGCTCGCCCACGGCTCCTCCGGGGCGGAGAGGGGCCGACATCCCCCGCCGAGCCCGGGGGTCCCCGTGGGCAGGTGGGTGGGTGGGTGCGAGGGTGGGAGGACACCGGGAACGGGCCAAACGCCTCGTTCCGCGCCGCCAACGCCGAGTCTCCGGGCAGACTCTGCTCCGTGCCGGGTCCAGCACACCGCAACTGCAACACAGATTATTTATTCATGAAAAGGCCGTGCTGTCGCTTCGCTTCGGGCTGGATGGCAGCGGTCGGGATTTATGGCAGCGGTCCGGGCTGTGTCCCTATCCGGCTGGGCTGCGGCGCGCCTCGGTCCCCTCCCTCCAACACAGAGCATCTCCTCGGGGTCCTCCCAGTCCATCGGGAGGCCCTCACCAGTCTGGTCCGCAGAGATTGGGGGCGCTTTTTTTTCCCCCGGGGATTGCCGGAGATGTTGGAATCCTCCCCAGGCAGCGGCGGCAGCTCGCGTTGTGCCTCCGGAGCCCGCGGGGTCCCGCTCCGCTGGTGCATCCCCTCGGCTCCAAACGTGCCGAATATCTGCGGCACCGGGACCCCTGTGCGGGTCTGTGTGCCTGCATAGAGCGATGCGTTTGTGTTCACACCCCAGGGCATTCGTACACAAGCGTTAAAGGGGGAGCTCTGTTGGAGAATAATTAAAAAAGATTGCTCACGCGTGCTTATAAAGCAAAATCTGGGCGATGCATAAAAACCCAGCTCTTCCCCAAAATCTCCATGCACCAGCTCGGATTTGCGTCCTGCCATCGCCACCAGCGTTACTGGAGCGCCAGTTTTGAGCCAGACCCAGCTCGGCCAGGACTCCAAGGAAAAAAAATAAACTGTGTGATCGCTGGTGATGGAAACCCGCGGGATTCAGGCTGTGCATCCCCTCTGGAAAGGCTGGTTGTGCTCAGTACCTGCCTCACTGCCCACCCACTAGGAAGTTTCAGGCTGTGTCTTCCCACTCAGTTGTTTTTTTTCCTCTATCGATGCATTTTCTTGTCCATCCATGGAAACACATCACCACCCTCCTCTGGAAGAAAACCTTCCTCTCTCTCGGAGCTGGAGGCAAGAGATGCAACTGGAGTGGGTGGAAATTTTCCCACTGAAGCATTTCTTTTCAGTAGAAAATGTCTTTTCAAACTACACCGAGTCCTTTGTGAATGCAAGAACTGTACTCATTATACATTAGGGGGGTTTATTGTTTCCTTCCCTAAAAATCCCGCACTTCAGGTATTGTATTTTTTTTGGCAACTGCAAACCCCCATTCTTTTTCATGGAGGGAGAATTTGGGTGGAAACCCCCAAACTTTCCAAGAAAAACACTAGAACCGAAGTTGCTTAAACACATATAAAAATTTTGGCAGGAAAAAAAAGAAATTCCAGCCCCCTTGTGTTGCTTTCTCAGTAGTTTTAGACAGTTTACATGTTAATTAGCTAATTAATTATTGGCCAGCTATTCCTTTGGGGGAATTTGATGGGATGTAGGGGCCTTAGGCCAACACCTGAGCAGGCACAAGGTGTGAAAACCCCTCTGACCAACGTGGGATGCTGCTCCTCGTAAAATAGAGGTGTTTAAAATAACAGCGGCTTTAATGGTACCTGGTGAAAAAGAAATCCCAAAAAATCTGCTGGGGAAAGAGAAGGGAATGGGATCTACTAGTGACAAGCATTATCAGGATGGTGTGTGGCTTTAAAATGAGTGTCATTTTGGGAGCAGCACCTTTGTGTCTGTGTCCGCAGCTTGTCTTGGTGCCCCAAGGCTGGAGTGGGGGATTTGGTCACAAAGGGACATTTTGGTTATTGAGGTTCAAGGTGAGCTTCAGGAGCTTCCAAAAATTGTCAAAGGCCATGTGGGAAGCCAACTAAAGCAGATTGGAAGTGTCCAAGGCCAGGTTGACGGGGCTTGGAGCAACCTGGGATAGTGGAAGTTGTCCCTGCCCGTGGCAGGGGGTGGGAAGAGATGAGCTTTAAGGTCCCTTCCAACCCAAACCATTCCATGATTCCATGATTCTCTGATTGTGGGGATACCAGACGAAGGAGCTGGATGAACAGCTCCCTCTGGAAGATGCTCCCGCCCCCGGGGAGTGCCAGGTTGACCTCCACAGATGCTGCTATGCCGGGTCTGGAGCTGGGCTGCGGGATTTCTCCAGTAGATTTGACTAATTCCAGAGACTTTTCCCCAAAGGGTACAGACTGTTAGATAGGGCTGACAAGTTGTTTCTTTAAATACCTGGTGCATGTGTGGTTGAGGGGAGGAGTGAGATGAAGTTTGGGATAAAAGAATAATGATGAAAAAATACAGTAAAAAGCAAATCATCTTATGATAAATCGCTGAGCATGGATGGGGGAAGAAAAAATAGGATTGGGCAGTGGGAGCAATGCAAAATATAGAGAATAAAATTAGTTCCTGCCTGTTTCTGGTGTGTCTTGCAGAAAAGAAAGCTGGTGGAAAGACACAGATTTCCAGTGGGTCCCAACCCAGCCTGGTGTGCAGAATCCCAGCTGAGCAGGGCCCAGCCCAGCGGAGCAGCTCAGGGAGGGATGGGGAGGCAGGGAGGGATTGGGATGCAGGCAGGCAACGGGTTTTGATGCCCAACGTGGTTCAGAAAGACAAGGGCAGGGCACTGGGGAGACCCAGCCTTCGCACAGATCCTGCCGGGAAGTTTGGCTGTGCTTAAGAAGGGAAAACGCCTTCCAGAGAGCCAAGGATCAGCTGGAGGGATCCACGCTGCTGCGGCATCCCCCGCGTGAGAGTGGCGGGAGGCGTCTCTGAAAGTGCAGCTGCCCAGAGGAACACCTCCAGCATCCCAGGAAGGCAGGCGGCTTTTTGGGGGGGAATTTGATCCTGTGAAGCATCACAGAGGGTGGGGAGAGGAGGAGGAGGAGGAGGAGGGATGACGTGGTGGCCTCCCCGAGCCCAGCTCTGAGGTGACATCCGAAGGCGTCGCAGCTCAGTGGGCACCATCCACGGGGGAGGAGGTTTTTTGGCACTGCCAGCAGGGCTTTGCAGGTCCTCCCAAACTGCCAGCAGCTCCTGGGAATGCCCAAGTGATGCTGAAGGGGAAGCACATCCAAGTGATCTTAAAACATCACCCCCGTTTCCCAAGGAAAGAAAGGGAAATGGCAGCTAAATGTGGGATTAAACACCGGGTTGTTCGGGTGGTGCAGGGTGGTTTGTGTTTTCCCAGGGCGAGGCCATCCATGATGGAGCTGTAGAGCTCCAAAGGGAGCAGCGGGAAAAGCTCCTGGGGGTATCCTTGCTGGCCAAGCCAGGGGCACATCATGCTGGTGACGGAAAGGAGGAGGAATGATGGCATCAGCCCACACTCACTCCAAAAAAAATACAACTGGGAAATGACAGGATGCAAAGAAAAGTAACTGCAGCAACCACACTGGGACAAGATGGAATAGCTGAATAGAATCCCAGGATCCTAGGATCACAGAATGACCTGAGTTGGAAGGGACCTCAAAGCCCATCCAGTTCCATCCCTGTGCCGTGGGCAGGGACACCTCCCACTATCCCAGGGTGCTCCAAGCCCCGTCCAACCTGGCCTTGGACACTTCCAGGGATGGGGCAGCCACAGCTTCTCTGGGCACCCTGTGCCAGGGCCTCCCCACCCTCACAGGGAAGAATTCCTTCCCAATATCCCATCTAAACACACTCTCCTTCAGTTTGAAGCCATTCCCCCTTGTCCTGTCACTCCATGGAAATCTCTTGTAGAAAGTCCCTCTCCATCACCTCCAAGATCACCGAGTCCAACCATCAAACACACACCACAACCCCTCTCCCAACGCCACAGGGTGACAGGGCTTTTTCCTGGCTGGAATCCTGCAGCCCTGTGTTATAACCACCCTCTCCATTCGATTTCCACTTGTGCTCAGAGGTCCTGATCTGCCAGCTCTGACTGGCATCCCACCGGGACTGGCTGGGAGCAGATCATCTCCCTCTCCCAGGCACCGGCTGGTTCCGAGCCATTAGCAAACATGGAAATAAATGATCCAGAGTGTTTCTGGATCAATATCCTGGGAAATAAAGCACGAGGCAAGAAGGGTCTGCAGCAGCGATTCAACGCACTGTGCTTCTTTAAGCAGCCACATCCATAATATCTAATAAAAACCTTGGGATCACTGGGGATTTCAGGCTGAGCGATGGATGCTGGAGGTCCTGAGCTGCCAGTATTAAAATATCCTTAGAACTTGGGCAGGGGAAGGGGAAAGACAATTTCCCAATGCAAAAAAATATTGTCTTCAGCATGAGAAAATTCCACACTCATCCTCACTCCAGCAGGTGAAGGCGGATTTCTCACTGTACCAGGCCTTCATTACATTTGTTATGTGCAAATGAAGCAAAGCTCAAAGCAGTAATATCTATAAATCTATACATTTACATCTATACATTTACTTGCCACTTTAAAAGGTCCTGTTTCCCAAATCAGAAAATAATCACAAGTCAGATCAATGTAGAGAAGGACTTTAAATGAAACATGTGTTGAAAAGGGAGAAACCTTTAAGAATATTTTACCCAAAAAGCAGCAACACAGACCGGAATCTTTGTTAAAATAACCAACATCACTTGGAAAGGAAGGGAAAGAGCTGCCAAGATGAACACATAAAGTACAAACACATAAAAAGAAGAGAAGGGAAACTGGTTGTAATTAATAGACCTCAGAAGCTGGGGAAATTAAAGACAGAAGGATATTTTCCAAGATTTTCAAGCAGAGGAGCTTTGCATTAGCAGTGGGGAGATACTACACAGAAATGGGAGGTTTATCAGTAACACAGAAAAGGCAGGAATGCCCAGTGAGGGTTTTGTCCTGGTATTTGGTGGGAAAAAAAGGCAACATGCTAATGAAATACTTTCCAGGAGCGCCCAGGAGCATCCGGCTGATGGAGCTCGGTATTTTTAAACCAGCAGATCTGAATAACTTGACAGAGTTGTAAAGGAGGTGGCCAAGGAGCTGTCTGGATAGTTAATTGTGGTTTTCAATAGGTCTTGGAACAGCCATTGGAAGTACCAGAGGACTGGGAAAAAGCCCAGCACCACGCCCACGCTCCGAGGGGTGAGCAGGACACCGCAGATTGAAAGCGCTTAAGGCTGGGAGGTTTCTTGGACAATTAATGGAACCGCAAACACTGAACCAGGTAATTAAAAGAGGGTGGTGTAATGGCAAAAATTGGTCGTTAAATAGGTGTAATGAGTGGCAAACAGGAATCAGAGGGAAAGAGGCAGTGGTGCACTCAGTGGCTGTCACCGCTGGGGTGATGGGGATGTGAAGTAGCGACAATCACAGCAATGGAATATCCTCAGCCTCCCCCACTGCCCTTGGCTTGGTCCCTGCCATGGATTGATCGGGAAAACACACCAAATCCACAGGGCTTGCATTAAATAGATTAAACTGCATAAGTACAGCTGCAAACAGGGAGGGAGCAGGGAGCAAATCCGCGTTCAGAGGCGTTGGGCGGAGCAGCTCTGGGACGGGCAAGGATGGAGTGACAGGACAAGGGGGAATGGTTTTGAACTAAAAGAGCAGAGCTTTAGGTGGGATACTGGAAAGAAATCCTTCCCTGTGAGGGTGCTGAGGCCCTGGCACAGGGTGCCCAGAGAAGCTGTGGCTGCCCCATCCCTGGAAGTGTCCAAGGCCAGGCTGGAGCACCCTGGGATAGTGGAAGGGGTCCCTGCCCACAGCAGAAGGTTGGAACTGGACGATCCTTAAGGTTCCTTCCAATATAAACCATTCCATGATTCCGTGAATGAATATCCTGCCTGTGGCATCAGAATGGAGGCAAGCGGAATTCAGAGCAAGCTGGCATGAAGAAAGAGGAGGGTTTCACTCTTTATCTCCAGTGCACAGTGGGGTTCTCCAAAAAACACATCCCTGGCAGCATGGAAGGAATCAGAGGTGGCTGTGGAATCCTGCAGCAGCTGCAGGGATGAGAAGCCCTCTGAGGCGGCATCAACCTTGATACAGATGGTTTTAAATAAACAGGGCACCTCCCTCCCTGGCTCAGAACCTTTTTGAGGATTGCTCACCTTCCGTGTCTGTCCTGGGATTAAACAGGTGCTGCAGCCACTACCAAGCACAAGAGCCAGAGTATTCCCAACATTAGATTGAAATACGCAGCTTTGGAAACTGGAATGATTTCCATTTGTCCTTCCTGCTCAATCCCTCCCCCAGTTAATTGAATTCCAAGAGTGCACCGTCACCTGATGTTGCCCCTAAGTTTTCTCTTCTTTATTTGGTCTCTAGCTAAATTACCCCCAAAACCAATTAAAGACCAGAATGATATTGCAGCAGGCAGAACTGCTGCTAATCTTCCGGAAGATTGTAACTTATGAAAGTGACTGAAACGGTGGGAAATCACATTACTTGGAGGAGGTCAGCCTTGGAGTTGTAAGTAGCATTTTCCTTTTTTGATACGTGGCTGCTTCAACGCTGATAATCTCACAGGTCAAGCAAAGCCAAGACCCGGGTTAACCAGAAAGAAAAACTCCTGCGTGTCCTTGGGTTTTTCTCCTTGGGTTTGTGAAGAGCTGAGGAGAAAAGGATGGAATGTTTGGCATTGTGCAGTAACCCTCCAAAGGGAAATGGGTCTGCAGAGAGAGGAAGGCCGGGGCTGGCTAATGGGCATGTTACAGGCATGTGGGCAATAAATTACCTTGATTGTCTGCTCGGTGCTGGGCACGGGCTGAGTGCATCTGCTGGTCACTGCCTGTATCGCATTAACCCGCTGCATGCAGGATGTGTGTGTTTATCCTGCCAATTACTGCAAATCTAATCAGCCTGAGCCGGGTAAAAATAGAGGCAGTTTCCGTGTGGAAATCAAGAGGCACAAAAACAGCAGCAAAGAAGCTGATCCTGATCAGCCGAGCACATGGCAGGGGAGATTCGCCGTGCTGGGTTGTGATGGATTTTCCTTGTGGGCAGGAGGATCTTTTCCCCCAGGGCTGGGTTTTGCCCAGCACCCATCAGGAAGCGTGAAGGAAGGAGCTGGGGAGTGTGGGAACAACAGGCAGGCAAAATGAGGGCTCTTCAGAGCCTGGATGATCCATGTGCTTTCAGGAGTGAAGGAATAGGGCTGGAATCAGCTGGAAGGGACACACAAGGGGAGGCTGATGCATAGAGTAAAATTATGGAATGGGCTGGGTTGGAAGGGATCTTAAAGCTCATCTTGTGCCAACCCCTGCCATGGGCAGGGACCCCTTCCCCTATCCCAAGTTGCTCCAAGCCCTGTCCAACCTGACCTTGGACACTTCCAGGGATGGGGCAGCCACAGCTTCTCTGGGCAACCTGTGCCAGGGCCTCCCCACCCTCTCTGCAAGAATTCCTTCCTAACATCAAACCTAAACCTGCTCTCTGTCAGTTAGAAGCCATTCCATGATGATGGATGGACGTCCATGGATGACGACCGGGTTTGAGTCCCTGGCTGCTATGGAACACACCCAGCAGGGGTGTTTGGTAAAATCAAGCTGCTGTCCTGTGTGAGGGCCTGTGAAGGAAGTATCATCCCAGGAGAAGAGGAGCAGCACGTGGCTCTGCAGGTCGTGGCATCCCATCCTCCTTCCCTCCATCCCTCTGATGGTTTGCTGAAGGACAGAGGCAGACTTGGCCTGAAATCTTGGATGCTGAAAATAAAAGCCAGGGAAAGCAAGGTGATTTCTCCCCAGGGTGTCTCATTTGCCCTTTTATTCTTCTGGATCACCCTACAATAAATGAGTGTTGAGCTGTTTGTTCATGGTAAACCCCAGATCCTTCTGCAGCAAGACACAGCCTGCACAGGGAGTGGCCCTTCTCAGCCCTTCTCATCCCAGCTGGCAAATCCCCTTATTTCAAAGGACGTGGCTTTCCCAGCCGCCCACATCTCCCTGTATTTTCCACCCTGCTCACCTGCCCGGAGGTCTGGGATACCCCTTGGCCGGGCAGAAAACCCAAGGTGACCGATTTCCCCCAGCTGAAAGGTGCCTGCAAACAAACCCGAGGTAGCCAGGCTTCACCAAACAAAACAAGGCCTTCATTCCAAGCCTGTGAATTTCCTGTCTGAGACCAAGGAGCGGGAACGCTGCCGGTAATGAAGGGACATCTGTCACCCGCGCGTTCCCGCTGGGTTTGTCAGGAAATGCGGCTGACATCATGTCAGGAGGAGAAGCCTGCTTTGGAGGAAGGCTTGGCGCGCTGGGTTCCACCTCCATCCCTGCCACGGGCAAGGGCTGCTCCTGCCTGGGGGTGGGAAGGGCTGCAGGAGCTGATGTGGGGCTCACCCTGCACACCCGGGAAGGGGCGCGTCCCGAAGAGTTGCCAAAGCCGGGAGCAGAAGCCACGTCTGCTGCCTCTGTCCCACCCCGGCCTTGAGACAGAGGTAAAGCCGCGTGAGGTTAAAAAATAAACAGTTTGGAGGGTATTTTTTTTTTTGCTTTGGGGGGTATTTGGGGTATTTCCTGCAAAGAAAGTTTTTTTCTGGGTTAACAGCTACAGAAAGTCACATTAAAAAAAACTTCTGAGAATTCTCATGATCCTGAGAAGTTGAGGTTGTGGCTGCCCCATCCCTGGATGTGCCCAAGGCCAGGTTGGACGGGGCTTGGAGCAATCTGGGACAGTGGGAGGTGTCCCTGCCCAGGGCAGGGGGTTGGAATGGGATGAGCTTTAAGGTCCCTTCCATCCCAAACCATTGCGGGATTCTGTGATTCATAAACCCTCCGGGATTGTAGGAGCTGAGATTTGCAAGTGTTGGCCAAATGGCTTATTTTATTATTCCTCAAGCTCCCAATGGGCTGAATCCTAATATTTGACACCACCAGTGGGGAAACTGAGGCAGGGACCAAGGACCCTTTGCCAGGGGTGGCACAGAACTGCTGCTGTCACCCAGCCGCAGCCACAGAGAAACACCCAACTCCTGGTGTGACCCTTTGGAAGAGGTGTTCTGATTTTGGGATTAGAATTTGCTCTGGGAGGAAGAACTAAACCTCAACCAAGTATTTTGGCACCTGATTAGGAAGAAGGGCTCACGCTCTCAGTTTAATGGAGATGCTGATGCACGAATTCCTATGTGAATAATGAATGTTTGGAAATGCTTTGAGCACTGTAAATGGGAAGGACACTGTTACTTCCCTGAGCTCAGAAAGGCAGTGGCAGAAGTTCCCAGAACTGTTTGGACTGTAACAATGGAGATTTATAATTCATAACAAAGAAGAAATGTCTCTCAGTGAACCAAGACGACACAGTGATATAAAAAAAGTTGACATTACTCATATTCTTTTCTTATGAAATGGTGTCACACAAGGGTGTTCAAGGATCTCTTTTCTGGGCAGATAAATTCCTCAGGAAGGATTTATTCCATATTTAAGGTAGGTTTTCAAACAAGGTTTCTTTCTTACAGCCTGTTTTGTAGGGATTTAAACAAATGCACTCTGCAGTCTGGAATAGCATGTCCAGGCTGTCCAAACATGTGAAATTCCTTCGCTTCCCAAAAGCCAGAGTGGAAAGTTATCCTACACGTTTCATGTGTTGGGTTTAAAGAAGAAGAACTAAAAAAAAGAAAAAAAAAGCAGCAAAGCACCAAACAAACCTACACAAAACTCAAAGCCAGATTCACGGGGTTTCAAGATCTGCTTAAGGAATCAGCAAGCAGGATTCAGGAGCAGTTAATAACAGACTGTATTACATGGTACCTATTAACATGGGATAATCCGGGAGGAAAAGAAAGGGCGAGGGATAAAGGAACGTCACCCTAGAACAGTGAGACCTTTAGAAATCAAGCCACGAGGCTTCTAAACCAGATTAACTCTGCTGTCACTGCCAAGCGATGCCACAGGCACAGAGCAGGAGCAGCAGGGGTGGGGAAGGGGAGGATATTTGGATTTTCCCTGTGATGGGATGCACCCCTTGATCCTGCAGAAACAGAGGAGCCCAGGTGCTGATAAATCCCAGCTGGGAACTCTTCTGAGGTAGGGGAACTTTTGGATTTAGACCGGAACTGCACTGCTCATCCCAGACACGACGGGACGAACGGAGCTCCCCGAAAGGAGCAAAGCTACAGACCACATTCCCTGCCCTCCATCTCATTCACTTCTTACCCAGCTTCATTTCCAGCCAGGAATACAATCTTCCTTGGGCTCCCACTCCTGGAAAAGCTCTTCTCACAGCCACCCCAAGCTCCCCTTTTACCTTCTGCTCATAGTACCAGCATGACCTGACCATTCCCTTCAAACTTCCTTTGTGATTAACAGGATTTTCAAGACCCTGTGAATTTCGGATGGTTAATTCTGGAGATCTCATGGCGAAATTTGGTGCCAAATGAAAGCCTGCTTCAATTTATCACTTATCTTGAACGTCCCATCTTCATCAGGAAACTGGAGAGCACACAGGGCTGAACTTTTCAAGTAAGGGGCCCAAGTCAAACTGTGGCGTGAAAAGCCTCCAGGCTATTTGTTGAAAGAGAAAATTCGGAAGGAACTGGCTTTCCATCCTCATGCAGGCACCCAACTGATTAGCAGAGCTGCTGAGCACTCAGATTTGGCCTTCAGCTCTGGGTTTATCGATCCTGAGTCCTTCCACACCGCTCTGGAGTGCTGCAGAGCAGCCTCTGCTCCTCCTCACGTGCTGGCAGCACCCAGCCGCGACAGGATCTGCCCCTAAATCCCCGTGCAAGCCTCCAAAATCCCCCCGGCCTGCTTCCCTTGCCGGGTGGTAGAGGGGTATGTCCCAAAAAGGGGAAAGCACATCCTGGGAAAAACCAGAACCATCTGAACTGAAATCGTGGCCCAGCTGAAGTCAATGGACGTCTGAACGGGGCTGAGGTCTCGCTCCGCCTGCAACAGGCGCCTGCTCCAGTGTCCCAGAAAAGCCTCTTTAAACAAGAGCAGGCTGCCCATGGCTCTCATCAGTCTCAAGTACTTCCTATGTTTATTTTCTTGGCCAAGCCCCAGGTTTGCCAGTTGCTGCACTGAACACTCCGCTGGCCTGTGCTCCCTCCCTCGTCCTCACGTGTCGTGCCTTCCCCTCCTGTCCCAGACTGCTGAGCTGTGCCGCTCCGAGCCTCGCGTCCCGCCCCATCCTCCTCCCCAGACACCTCTGGTTTATTTTTGCTCCACAAAATGCTTCGGGATCACTTTGGGAAGACTCTCCAGCCGTGTAAGGTGACACCATCCCTCAGTGGCTCTTCCCATGAGGATGTGGCTGCAGCCCAGGATCCTGCTGTTCCCATCCCGTGAAATCAGAGCGCTCACGGGGGTGAGGGACCAGAGATTGGGTGCAGGGTTTCTTCTTGGCCCTTGGCCTCAGCAGCAAGGGAACAGCCAGGGATGTTCTTCCCTGGGAGGGTGGGGAGGCCCTGGCCCAGGGTGCCCAGAGCAGATGTGGATGCCCCATCCCTGGGAATGTCCAAGGCCAGGCTGGACGGGGCTTGGAGCACCCTGGGATAGTGGGAGGTGTCCCTGCCCGTGGCAGGGGCTGGGACTGGATGGGCTTTAAGATCCCTTCCAACCCCAGCCATTCCATGATTCTGTGATTCTATGACTGATCCGAATAGTTTCACTAACCCTCCCACAAAATTATAGAACTTTGAATTGTTTTTCCAAAGGTTCAAAACCAAACACGACACTTTCATCCTCTGCCTCTCTCTCCTAAAGTCTGCACTTCTTTTCAAAAGCCTAAATGAGGATGACCAGGTTGCTTCCCCTTCTTAAAAATTCCGTCCTTCTTAATTTTTAGTTTCATGCTGTTGAGACTGATCTCATTTCCTTGGATTACCATTTTTTATCCCTCTAGATGGTTGTTGCTAATAATTTAGCAACACTTGTGTTGAGAAGTGGACACTAAGTCCCATCGGTTGTTTCGGTGGCCAAAAATGGCATTTTGAGAGCTGGGAGGTGTCCACACCCCTCCAACCAAGGAAGGGCTAAAAATCTGCTGTGTGTGCTGCAGGCAGCCCAGACCTGAGGCTATTCTGCTCCTCCAAAGGGGCTTCTCCAGGATGGAAAAGCAAATCCATTTATCAAATGGATGATTTGTGTTGTACCTGAGGCTGGGTGATTTTTGGCAGACTCAGACTAGAAGACGAGGCCCATCCTTTTCTGTCTGTCCTCACCACCAGACCTCGAGCACAACCACTGACAGCCAGACAAACTCTGTTTTTCCACCAGAACTGCCACCTTTTTTTTGTGGATAATACTTGGTTTTTTTAATGAGGGTTTCCTATTCACATCCAAACAGTGCCCAGAATCCCCTGGCAATATCGAGATCTCACGCTCTCCTTATGCCCTTCTTCAAAACACATCTCTGCCTGCAAAATGCCCTCAGGGCAGTTTGGACGATGCTCTCAGGCACAGGGTGGGATTCTTGGAGCTGTCCTGTGCAGGGCCAGGAGCTGGATTTGATGATCCTTGTGCATCCTTCCCAGCCCAGAGCACTGTGTGATTCGGTGATTCTACTTTAGTCGGACAGTCCAAGAGCTGGGTCCGAAAATGGGGATGGATCTGTCCAGTCCCAAAATGCCCCAGGATAAAGTTGTGTTTTCCGTGATTCCTGGGCTCTGTAGCAACAGTAGGTTCCTGGCACCCTCTAATGGAAAAGCTCAGTCACTGAATCCCCGTCTCGGGGCTGCGAGCCTTGCCTCCTGCCTGGCTATTTTTAATCCAGTATCGCAGGAATAACTCCTAGCCAGGCACGATACACCCCGTGCCAGGGAGGACCTGCAGAATGTGCTGAACAAATGTCAGGGCTGCTCTGGGGAGGGAGAGGCTGCCTGGTGCTCGCCCCCAAAGCCGGGAATCCGGCCCGCACAGGGATTGCTGCTTTACTTATGGAAATGCACGGGAAGGGCTCATCAGCGCTGACATTTGGGCCTCGTTTGTGAATTCGAGGCACATGCTCGTGGGATAATCATGTTACGTCGCCTGTCCTTCCCTCTCCCCCTCCCCTCCCTCGGCCCCGTTGATAGGGTGGAATTTTCTAGGGTAATTTTCCAAGTTTGGCGTCCTGGAAGGATCTGAAATCTCTGCCCAGGTTGGACTTGGCTCTGGAGCTGGTTTGTAAACAGAATTCCTGCTTGAATTCTAAGGTATTTTTAAAGCTTAGCTCTTGCTAGAAAGTGACACCCGTAGCCAGGGAAGCACGCAGCCCTTTGGCAGGGGTGTCCAAGGATTTGTCCCTGCCTGGTGGGGGACCCCTGACCTTTAGAGGCATGGAAAAAGCCTGGGTGGTGCCAGGCACGGTGCGGAGGGGACAGGACACTGCAGCTTTGGGCATCTCCTGCAGGAGCGTGGCTTCAGTCTGGGGATCCCTGAGTGGATCATGGGGAATACTGGATTTTCCATGGGTGCCTCAGTGAGGTCCCTGTCCCGGGAAAAACATGGCATTTCTGCCAAGTGAGAGTCTGCCCATTGCTGAGCTGCCAGAGGAGGGGCAGGGTATGAAGCAGGACCCAGCCCATCAATCTCCCTCTTGTCCTTTAGACTCTATACCCAGAGACAAAAAAAATAATTTAAATAACTCTTGAATACAGTAAAATTTAATTTCCAGGAAACTCTGGTCCATGCCAGTCTCAAAGCTCTGGAGAGAAGCTCGGAGTCCTTGGAGAGGGGCTCTTCATCAGGAACTGGAGTGACAGGACAAGAGGGAATGGCTTCACAATGAAAGAAAACAGGTTGAGATGGGATATTAGGGAGAAATTCTTCCCTGTGAGGGAGGGGAGGCCCTGGCACAGGGTGTCCAGAGAAGCTGTGGCTGCCCCTGGATCCCTGGAAGTGTCCAAGGCCAGGTTGGAGCCCCCTGGGATAGTGGGAGGTGTCCCTGCCCATGGCAGGGGGTGGAACAAGACGAATTTTAAGGTCCCTTCCAACCCAAACCATTGTGATTCAATCATTCCATGTTTGGCTGCAGTGTGCAGGAGGCTTCCAAACTTGACAGCACAGAAGGTGGCATTTCCCTTGGCAAGAAGCTCCCTAAAAAACCAAAGAAAGCCAAAGGGAAAAGCAAACTGCCCCAAGCCATCGGTGCCACCAAGAGTTTAACACTCCCGTGGCTACCTGTGCATCTTTTGTCTCACAACAGAGAGCAAAACCCAGGCTGTGATGTGCCAGACCATGAAAACCACAGAGGACCAGTATTCCCCAGTATCCCCCAGGGGTTACCTGTCACCCTCAGGTGTGTTTTACCTGCAAGCTTAAGGCACGGTCGAACACAGACCTCTGGAAGTGAAAGCTCATCCTGAAATTCAGCAGGTCTCTTCTAAAACCCCTTCTAAATCCCTTTTACTTTTAGAATCCCAGTTTCCACAGCAACAAGACACACAGCTCTCTGCGGAGTTTAGGGCTATAAATAACCCCCAGATCTATAGTTGTGATATTAGCTATGAGGGCTTTAAAAAAAAAAATTGCATGTGGTAATGAAGGGAAAGGATCAGCGCTGAAAGGAAACAAATTTAATGAGGAAAAGATGGTTCCTAACTCGGTTTAGAGCGTAGCTTTGAACAAAGGAAAACAGCTCCTGGTAGGATCCTGCCTTTTCTGGGAGTCAGATTGATTTCAGTCAGATTCCTGGGAGTGGTGCCTTGCATTTTCCCTTTCAACTCGGTGTTGTCTTAAAAAAAGAAGGAGAAATGGCAATCGGCTGCTGTTTCCCCAGCCTTCCCCCCGTCCTGGGGAAGCAAATAAGGAGGTAACACTGAGCCGGGCTCTGACAGCCTCACACAGACTGACCCTTGCCTGCCACACCAGAGGCTCTGCTGGCTCCGTGTCCCTCTTTTTGGCAAAGGGTGTCTTCGTGCGCCAACTTGAAACACCTCTTTTAACCCCAGTTGCTCCTCTGAGACCCTCGGCTGCGGCAGGAAGATGCTATTCCATGAGATGCAGTCAGAGGGCAGGAATTTGGTCGGCTGGATGCTGAGAAGTGCCGTCCTCAGCCCTTGACATCAGCGTGTAAACAAAGGCGCCATCCCACGAGGAAAGATAAATATGAGCTGTGTTAGGAGCAAAGAGGAAATTAAATCACCATCACATGGTGTAAAAAGCAGCTCGTCAGGGGAGGGTTTTGGGCTGGCAGAACAGATTTGTACACAGTAGTGAGGAGGAGGAGATGAGGAAGGAGAAGAAAGGAAACACAAATCAAAGAGTTATTTGGAGTTTCCTCTATTACAAACAGAAGGGCCATGTTATTCAAACAGATGCACCGCATGTCACCAGTTTTCTGGTGTTTGTTATTTTAAGGATGGTCTTAGGAAGAAAATAAATTCCATGCCGAGGCTCCTTTATATCCATTTTAGGCAGTCTGTGGAGAGGAGCCCAAGGAGTGGGGTTGTGGAGATTCCTCCAGGCTGAGCTGCTGGTACATCCTCTGCTCTCTCTCTCTCCAGGAGGGAATTTTACTGAATTGCTGGGAAGGAATCCCACCAGCAGCTCCACCTCGGGTCAGGCTGGGGCAGAAACCCACCAGCAGCACCGTGGAGCTGCATTGCTGCTGCTTGCCAAGGGATCCAAAGAACTGGGAGGGAAAAGGTGTCTGGTACAATGTGGATAGGCAAAATCCAGCAAAACTTGCATGGAAATGGGAAGCTGCTCCCTGACCAGCAATTCCCTACACAGTCCCCAGGCTGGGGGGACACAGGGCTCTGCAGCAAGGCTGGAATAACTCATTTAAATGTGATCCCTTCAGGTTCAACCTGGGATCTGAACATCCATCCGTGTTCTCTCCGGCCTCACCACCAGCTGGAAAAACCCTGTGGATGAGGCTCTGCAGTTGTGCCTCTCCAAAGGAATCGTCTTTGCAACCCAGAAGAAAGCAGGGAGCAGAATGGCATCGGAGCCTCCCGGGAGCCACACCAGAATCAGGTGTTGCTTCTCCTGGAGGTGTTGGGCTTGTCCATGGTGAGAAAAACGAGACATAAAAGGCGTTATTCTGGTCCCTGACAAGTGCCCTGGCGGAGGTCTGCTGCTGACGTGACAACGTTGTTTTCTCACATCGCCACATTTAGAGCTGTAGGGAGCTTTGGTGGGAAAGAACCATCACAGACATTATCCATATAAAGAAAAGAAAAAATTAAATGCCCAGCTGCAATTTCTGGGCTCAGAGTGCAAACGTTTGACTCCAGCACCTTCTGCCCTAGCGACATTTCTGGATTGATTGTGTTTTCCACGGGGTTTTCAAGCTTTTCTCCTCCTCAGTACCATTTAGTCTGGACAAAGGCGAAGCAAAAGGAGACATGAAAAATCTTTTCCCTTCAGAGAACACATCAGGCATAAGACACACCATGGGACTGAGGGTACATTTCTTTTCCTGTGATTAACTGATCAGCACGCAGGACATTTCAGAAGCTCTTTTAATAGAAGACACACAAAAAAAATTGGAATCAGTAGGAAATAGTAAAAGAGAAAGAAAACATGAGGCATTGCAGAAGGAGCAGGCACCAGGCCTGTTCTCTGAGGGCTCTGTGCTGCTCCCACTGAAATCAAAAGGAGTTTTGGAGTTGGCTGCAGTGGGAACAGGAACAGTCCTTAAGGCACTAATTAGTACAGCTGGCTGAATAATGCATAATGAACAGTTCATTCAGCTAATTTCATCTCTTTTTCTATTCATGACTTGCCCATGAACCAATCCCTATTTTCTCATTTTGGTCGTCATTCAGAAGTTATTTGTGGGTTTCTTCAGGAAATCATCCCCAGTGTGCAATTCCAGCGTGCATCCTAACATGTAAATATTGGGAATTTGCACAGGACTGTTTAAATGTGGGACCTGCAGGGGGGACAGGTGACATCAGCTCTCTACGGATGGGCTGGGAGAGCTGGGGCTGCTCAGCCTGGAGCAGAGAAGGCTCCAGGGAGAACTAAGAGCCCCTTAGGGGCTCCAAGAGGGACTTTGGGCAAGGGCATGGAATGGCAGGACAAGGGGGAATGACTTCCCACTGCCAGAGGGCAGGGATGGATGGGATATTGGGAAGGAATTGTTCCCTGTGAGGGTGGGGAGGCCCTGGCACAGGTTTCCCAGAGCAGCTGTGGCTGCCCCATCCCTGGAAGTGTCCAAGGCCAGGCTGGACGGGGCTTGGAGCACCCTGGGATAGTGGGAGGTGTCCCTGCCTAGGGAAGGGGGTGGGATGGGATGAGTTTTAAAGTCCCTTCCACCCCAAACCATTGTTTCATTCTGTCCCCAGCTGATATTTCTGTAACCAAGCGCAGCAAGAATTTCAAATGTTGCAAAGAAACTCTGAACTTTACATCCATATTCAACACATACTCGGGGTCTTTCCTTTTCTTCCTTGCACTTTCTCCTCCAGCATTTTAAATGGATCTAGCTGGTTATTGGAATACTGACCAAAGGCAGAGGGAGGAGGGATATGATGTGAAAACACCCCGAGGAATGTCACTGGAATAATCAAGTAAATACTTCCAGATTTTCCTTTGCAGCTCTAAAGTGTTTTGGCTTTAGCAAAACGTAAATGAATGTTGTGTGATGGATGAGGGCTGGAATCAGCCTGTGGAGCAGGGAGGACAACTCCATTCTGGGTTGCTGCACATCCCTTGTTTGGTAAAGTCACCCAAAAAATGACTTTCCTGGGGTAAGATTTAAGTAAGGAGATATTCAGAGCAGGAATGCAAAGGAAATAGCTGCCCTGTGATGGGGCAGAGGGGCCAGGCTGAGCCATCCCTGCCCTTCCAGCCATGCAGAGCAGGAGAGGCAGGGACAGGCCCAAACACAGGCAGGGAAAGACAGGGAAAACCAAGAGGACCGGGAAAACCAAGAGTGCTCCTTTTGCAGCAGTTTCCAGGAGATGCAAGGAGCAAGGGAAGGGAGCTGGGAAGTGCTTTTGGCAGCCAGGAGCTGTGGGTTTTCATGCTGAAGCAAGTCCCACAGGGAACCACGCAAAGCCAGAAGGGTGTCCTGGCTTCTGGGGCCAAGGAGGAAAGTGCCAGGACCATTCCAAAGGGGAAGGGACACGGGGGCACACGGAGTGAGGGACGTTCAGGGCTGCTCACAGTCTTTGAATTTTGAAAGGTGGCAGATGAGGCAGGGGGATGGTTGAGGGAAGATCTTCACTCAGGGAGAGGCGAGCCTATCCCTTATGCCTCCAGCTGGAAAAAACCCTTGGAAAATCCGCATTTACAGACAGTTCTGTGCCTGCCGGAGTCTATCGGCAGAGGGCAGTGACACTCGCACGCACACGCTCATCCCTGCCAGCCTTCCATCCATCCATCCCGCTCCTGCTGCTGTCACAGCAAGGACACCTTCCTGCACCCTGCCCCAGCCAACCCAAACCCTCGCGGTTTCATCCTCAAACTCAGGGGATGCTGCAGGCCCGACATCTGGCCGCTTTTCGGGTTGGTATTTCTTCCCCCCTATTCCCAAAGCCCACGTGATATTTTCCTATGCGCTTCAAAGCCGGGGTTTGTTTGTTTTTTCAAGCCCAAGAGCTCCAATTCCAGCATCTGCGCGAAACCTTTCAGGAAATAACCCGTGTGCACAGAAGTAGTTGAGTGAACATGCGATGGCAATATTTATCTTCCCCTTCCGTGGATCGGCACGGAGGCACGCAACGCTCCTGCTCCCGCCACTCACTGCATCCCGGCAGGAAAGGGGATGGAGAGGCTGAGGGTGGAGCCGCGGGATCAAAGGATTTCAGTGTGGCAGAAGAGGATTGGGAGAGGTGGATGTCAGGCAGGTCAGAATGGTAATGAGGAGGAAGGTTTTGGAACAAAGCAGCCGAGGGGAGAGGGAGGGAATGGCCAGCAGTGGGAAATTTGGGAGAGCGGGGATAGGGCAGAGGGAATGCAAGGAGGTAGCGCTGAGTATCTCGAAAGGAGTAAACAGCTCCAGGGAGAAAGGCACAGAGATTTCACTCTAAACAAGCCAGCGTTGGGCTGTCAGGTTTTATGTGCATCCATGCGCACAAGTGGGTTTTCTCTCAGCAGATCATCCTGGGAACACATTCAATCCCAAAAAGAGGGAAAGCTGGCTTGGCATGGAACCCACAGGAGGGAAGGATGCCCATCACAGCTGACTCATACCCAAGACAGCAGTGGGTTCATCTCTGGCTTTGCAAGTCATTTTGGTAAAAGACTTGGAATTTCCAGGCTGAATTTCTGGCAGAAGTGCTAAGATTTAAGCCACATTTAGGAGCTTTAAAATGTCAAACATGTCATTAAATGGGCAGAAGTTTTTGCAAGTGTTGAACAGCCTCCTAAAGGTTCCTAAGTGTGGTGGGAAAAAGCTCTGAAAAGGGCCCTGTGGAGGAGTCCTGTGGGCTGGAAGCATTGGGCACTAAATGGATCTGGGTAATTCAACTGGCCTTTTAACCAGCAGCCTCCCAAACCAAGCTCCTCCTTTTCCATGGTAGAGATCCTCATTTTCATTGCCTCTGTGAATGGATACAGGAGTGAACGATCTCCTTTCACACTGGACCCAGTCACCCATCACACGCCGAATTATTTCAGTTAATTTTTACAGGCTTTTGGACACTCCACGTTGCATTGAGTCAAACTCTCCCGAAGGAATTATCTGGGTGGATTTGGCTACGTTGGCTCTGAGGTGCTGCTCGAAGGAACAGAAGCACTTCAGCCAGGCTCCTTGGTTTAACAGGATTGAGGAAATCCAAGCAGGAGAATTCCGATCCTTACGACAGCAGGTGAGAACTGAAGCATTGAAGAGCTGGACTCTCTCCCCTTGCCTGACTGAGACACCCAGGAACAGCCTCTGCATGCTCTGAAAACACAAAAGAGGGGAAAATAACTTTACTCTTAGTTTTTTTACTGATTATTCTGGCACAGAATCATCCCCAGTTTTCTCAAGCATGCACAAAGAGAATTTCCAGGGAATGGGATGACCTGGGGATGAAAAGAGGAGGCAGTTTTGGTGTCCTGTGCTCGGAGGAGGAACGGGGCTGTACAACCACCCCAGAGCGACCTTTACTCCCCACCCACTGCCTCGGCAAGTGGTAACACGAGCTCTTACACCGTTGATTTATCTCGCTGAGGGCGGTTCCCGGCTTCGCCTGCTGGATAGCCGGGAATTCTTGGTGACAGAATTATATGTCAGGCTCCTTTTGGTTTCCTCAGGCTTCACCCAAAGCCACTTGTAATGAGAGGAAAGGCTCCCAGTTCACCTGTTACACTTCAGGTTTGAGTTTGTCTTGCACTCTGGCATCAAAGACAAACAATTTCTGGCTGTCAACCACAGACTTGCTCTTTAGCAGCAAAATTATCATTCAGACTTTTGCTTAGGCTCAGGCTTAGACCTGGTTCCCAAGCAGAAAGTTTAAACCCTCTTCACCTTGCTACAGAAACCTGACTTTGAGCACACAGTGGTGCTTTCAGGATGGATTAGTGGATAAAGGATGTGATTTCAGGGTGGATAAAGACATCAATATAAGTAGAAAGGCCACCCAAAGGACTCATCGTCCTCATGCCAACTGCCCTGGCCCGTGCTAGACTTCAATGCAGATCTTTCCTAAGGGACTGAGAGCACTTCCTCTGTTTTCCACACATCCCTTCCTCCGATGGACAATACTGGGCACGGCAGGAAAAGGAAGCACATATGGTTTGCACTGGATGACGGATCCCTACAAGGAAAGGACACAGAGAGGCTGTGGGATTTTCAAGGACCCTCTCACAGCAGGAGGCTGCAACAGAGGCAGGGTTGTATCTCTTTACAATATATGACATTATGCAACCCCTGTGAGTGTCCTTTGCCTGCTTGCTCTTGCATTTCAGCGGGACTTCAATAAATGCAGTCAATGGCCCGCAATATTCCACGGGGAAATAAAAAGGGATAAACTACCAGCATTTGGAATGTTTGTGGTGCAGCAGTTCGTCTTAGCAAGGTGTATAATGAGATTTCCAATAAACATTCACCTAAGGGAATGAGACCTTTCTCTCTTCTGTGATACCAACACAAGTGGTCACACAACTCACGCCACTGCCTGCATCCCACATTGCGACATCCACACATCCCATAAAGATCAACTCGAGACAAAATGCGATTTTGCTGTTAAAAACATCAATGCTGGGTCTTTTGTTTATCTGCGGTGCAGCAACATTGCACTTGTGAAAATAAAACACACAGTCCATCTTCCAAGATTACCATTATATAAAAATCAAATCTGGCTTCATTCGTTGCCTGCCTGGGGCTGCATTAAAAATTGTTATTCCTGGCTTGTCCCAGTTAAAGATCTTCACCCGTGTCATTTATCCAGCTGATGTGCAGTCTGGCTACTGGGCTACCACAGCCAAAGAGCCAAGTCCCATGGAGAAACACTATGAAAAATAGAAATGGTGTGTCTCCCTCTTGGCTGCTGGATGCCGTCCGTGCAATCCGCAGGCAAACCTGCAGCTGACAACGTTGCTGGAAAATGTGCATTGCTACGTCGCTGTCAGCCAGAATCCCCGTTTAAAATGGAGAGTGGGAAAGTGGGGGGTGAAAAAATTATGTTTTTAAGAGGTCTTTAGTGTCCCTTTTGTTTTCACACTGTATTTAGGGACAATCTGGAGTCAGGTGCCAAACTGGCGTTGACTGCGGAGCGCGGGTTGGGTTGGTGACGGCTCAGGCAAGCGCTGGTGCCAAAAGCTTTATCGGGGTTTTGGCATCAGGCACCCAGCAGCAGCTCGGTCGCATCCCTGAGGCTCTTTGTCATCCTAAAACGACGGCTGAGGAAGGAGGGCAGGGTAGACATTCCCTCTTCCCCTCCATAAAGCTCCTCGTGGCTGGAATGAGGCGCTTGGGCTGAAAAGGCAGGGAAAAGGCACCCACTGCCCACACTGTGTCACCAAGAGCACGGGCAGCACTCGGAGTCGGGCGACAGACTCCAACTGCACGTGCCGTGAAGGAGGCAAGGAAGGAAGGTGCTGACACACGATTTGGGATGTCAGTCAGGATGTGCCCCGCGGCACCGCTCCAGGCTGCAGGGACAACCCTGAGGGGAGCGCAGGAGCCCCAGGCCCAAACTCGTCACCTTTGCGGGGTCACCTGGAGCACGGCAAGGCACAGCTCTGACCCGAGAGGGGTCATCGCCCCCACAGTGACCCTGACAGCAGGAGCGGCCTCAACCACGACCCCTCCGCGCCCGCGGCCCGCGGGCGGCCACACACAAAAGGCTGGAACGCCCACCCCTCTCCTATTTAACGACCTGTTCAACCAATCAGCGCTAGGGGCGGGGCTAAAGCGGAGCGATTGACAAGCCCCCGAGACCCCGCTCCCGAGCGCGCGGAAGGGGGCGGGGAGAAGCGCGCCGACAGCCAATCCCCAGCCACGAGCGGCCGGCTCGGCCAATCAGCGGCGCGGGGGGCGTGTCCCGCCGCGGGGTCAGGCCGGGAGCGAAGGCGCCCGTCGCTCCCTATTCCTCCCGCTCCGCTCGCGGTCGAGCCTCCTCACCGCGGGATCCCTCCGCCTGCGCGCAGCGGCCGTAGGGGTGTGCGCGCCGCTCCGTGCCCCTCCGCCCGTGAGGGATTATTTCCCGCGGTCGCGGCGGCGGGGCGGCCCCGGCGGGGCCGGAGGATGGAGGCACCGGGCGCCCGCCGGAGGGACGGAGGAGCCGCCCCGTGAGGGAGGAACGGGAGCGCAGCGGCCTCCTCGGGGCCGCCGGCGGGCGGGGACCCCGCGGCCAGGCCGC
>WBMZ01014910.1:0-49190 GCA_013400975.1 Atrichornis clamosus
GCGGCGGCGGCGGAGCAGCGGCGCGGCGGCGGCCCAGAAACTGCGACAGCCACAGCTCATCCTGCTGCCGCTGTACTGCCTCCTCCTCGGCCGCTGCCCGCGACGGGGCTGCCGCCAAGTACGGGCCGCCCGGCGGGAAGCCCGGCCCTACATCGCCGGCGGGCGGCAGCGGCGGCAGGAAGAAGGGCGGGGGTGCCGCCGGCCCCACGGCGAAGGGCGGCGGGCGGGCGGCGGGGCCGGGGAAGGGCGGCGGGAAGGCGCGGAAGGGCGGCGGGAGGCGGGCGGGGAACGGCGGCGGCTGAGCCATGATCCCGCCTCAGCTCTCAGCGCGCCGCCATGATGCCGCCTCAGCTCCCGCCTTCGTATAGCGCCACAGCGCCGCCTGGCGGCTGGGAGGACCCCCCCCTCCGCCCACCTCTCTCTCCACTTGAAAAGTTAAATTTCAAAAAACTACCCCTAAAACTTAAAATATGTGGGAATGGCGTCAGGGATGACAACTCTCCACTGCTTGAATATTCGCTTTTATTCAAACGCCAGAGGTGAAGTACAAACTGTAGTTACACGGCATTTTTGTTTCCTTAAAAACAGTTCTTGGTTACAGAATTCCAAACAACTTTCAAAACTAAGTTGTTGAACAGTTTTGCCTAAAATGTCGTGGTTTTTTCAATCTGTTTAAAAAAGGATTTGAATTAAAGGATTCAGAATTAAAAGCTGTTATATTTTTTCACTCTACAAAAAGGAAAGTGAGGATGCAGTTACAGATAGTTCACCACAGATTCCCAGTTCCAGGGGACCAAACTTCTAGAAATATCCTCAACTCCAAATTCAGCTTTTTCTGAACCATCAGTGGGTCATTTAACCTGAAAAAATCTGAAATCCTAAGGGAGGTATCTGTTGCACCTGGCTACAACTGCATGTCACACTGTTGCTAGGGGAGAACACGAGCATTACATAAAATTTACATGACAAAAATTAACAACAAAAATAGGGTCAATAGATTTTCAATATCCTTTTCTGTCCTAAAACATCCACTAGACTGAAAAGAAGGATGAAAGTTTTATTTAAATAGAGTGAATTAAAGTTTTAGGGAAACTCAATTTCACGTTTTCGCCAAAGGACAAAATGAAGTAAGCAACAATTTTAATTCCTGAAAGAAATCAAAAACATACAGGTCCTTTAGTGTTTTTACAAAGACTTTCCTAAATAATTGAATTAATTTTGGTGGAGAACAGAACAGGGAGGACTGCTTTGCTGTGAGACTAAAAATCAAAGACAAACCCACAAGATGCAATACTAGCATTTGAGAATATAACTTAAAAAGCACTGTCATGTGAACAATCACTACTGATTACAGCAAAAATATTATACATTTACTTCTCTCATCTCTTAACATTATAAGATAGGTTGGGCAAATACCTGGCACCAAAAAATTGATGCATGATAGTTCCAATACGTTAAACAAAATGTACTATATTAGAACATTAATATTTTAAAATTTATGTCAACTTCTCATCCAAATTCAGATGGTTTTACTGCTTCCTAGGAATCTTGTTTACCCTCCAGAAAATTAGCAAATTACTGACTTTACCTTGTTTCCCAGTATCCAAGGTGACTAAAGCTCCCAAAGGAGATGTGAAGGGTATTATTCCATATTCAAATTACTGTAACAAACCAGTGTCACATTTTAGCAGAATCTCCCAGCAGTGTCATAAAGCGTGTCCCAGTTTTTCCAAAAGGGCTTCCTCCCCCACCAATGTAACAAGTCACTCCAGCACCCGCTGGGTTCAAACACCAGCAGGAATCTAACACTGACCTGAACATAACCCCCTGTGAGCCGTACCAGGAGCTAAGATAGTTTATTCACCCTCTACTAATTATTAATTTTGATTTCCCATTTGTAGAGTAACATTATTGTTAAATCTAACTATTGGCAACACCTGCACTGCTGGTTTCGTTTCTGGCAAGAGCAATGCAGGTGCTGCTGTATTTGCTATACATTGTAATTGAACAAGTGTAATATACAACTCATATTTGAACATTATGCCATCCCAGTCCACACTATGTCCATCAAATCAATGTGATGCTGCAATAAAATACACGATCTGATTTAGCTAATGAAGTTCCTCATCACATATCGTATCCGAGACAGATCCAGTGCCTTGAGTATCAGCCTGGAGCCAGAGGCAATCGTAAGGAAAGAACCAAGTGAGCTTTATGCAGGTGAGCGCTCTGACAGAGTTTAATGGTTTGCAGCATCTGCCTGTCGAGGCCAGCCTTCCTCCTCCACACCGGAGTCGTACTCTTCTTCTGACGAATCCTTTGTGGGAGCCCTAGGATTAAGAGGAATGATCAGATACCTCAGAAATTGAGGAAAAAAAGAGACTCTTTCCATGGCTTCTGACAAACATGTCACATGCACAGTGCCCCATGACAAAAGTTCTGACCTTCTGATCTGGAAACGCTGCTGCGCACATTTACAGTACCATCAGCACGCAGTCTCATTAACTGAATTCAATTAACCTTTTGATTTTCAGTAGTTTGATTTTGTCAATAAATTTAGTATTTCTGGTGCTATATAAAATCACTTAAAGCAACTATCATTGTAATACTTTCCACTCCCACCATCCACACCAGGCCAAGCCAAGCACTGACGCAGAAGTAAAAGTGCTGAGTAAAAGTACCTTAGGGGAGAAAGTCCCTCAAAAAACTTTGTCAATGGTAGAAACCAAGACACTGTTCCTAAATTTCCAGTCTGAAATTTAGGAACTAATTTTTCACCCTGTTTTAACTTGACCTCTCAACTCCATCCTTCAGTCGCTAAAATTGGGGGAGTGGGTTTAATCCAGATTTGTCCACTGCTTTCAGCATTCCACATCATTACCATAATCTTTACAACAGTAAATTTGATTATTTTAACAAGAGTTCAGCATATCAACAGGATGTGCCTTTGTGGCTCTCCACTGCTGCAAGAGTAATGCAGAAAATTGCAGCAGCCTGAAGCTAGTATCAAAAAATCCATGTCAGTGGTAAAAAGCAGGAGGAAAGAAATAATTTCATTGCAGAAACCTCACTACGGTCACAACTGAATTTCAAATTTTAAACTTAAAATCTACCTCTATTTCTACAGGTATACGCATACAAAAGTAACTTCATGTATGTTTATTTTAAAATTTCTGTTTAAGAACTAAAGCAATACAAATGCAAAGTCTCTAGGACAGAACAAGCACTAATTCAGCTGTGTACAATATACATAGCATTGGATCTTTTTTAGGTTGCGTGCATGGATTTGTGTTTATTCCATCAGAATACCTGTCTAGTTGTATTACTGGTCTGTTCTGCTACTTCTGTTACGGTTTTACCTAATGTATCCTGGCTCTTTTTTGCCTTCTACAACATCTTTGTCAACTTCCACACATACGATGTCAGAATTGGGCACTTCAAACATGGGCTCCAGCAGCAGCTTTTCCTACAAGAAAATAGAGGGAAAAATATTTCTGTATGCCCTCTTCTACATGAGCAAATGATTTTCAGAGAGTCTTCTCGGAAGAACTCTGAATACTCACAGTTTTAGAAAGACTCATTGTATCCAGGTAAGAGCCACAGCTAAGTGTGGTTTTGACTGGAAATGGTCATGATTAGGTCTATACACATAAATCCGGGAAGCTTAATTTACTCTGTATAAGATTTCATTTACTCACCATTATAGATCGAAGACCTCTGGCACCAGTTTTTCTGTCCAGGGCCAGTCTGGCTATAGCCTTCAATGCATCTTCAGTTACATTTAATTCACACTACATAGAGAAAAATGGTAAGTTCAGTTAAGTATTTCATTTATAACTCTGTGTTGAGTGCAAGCATTACTGAAAACAACACTATACTTATAAACAAGAATATTAAGGAGTCATCAAATTTAAAAAATCAAACCTTATCCATGCTGAATAGTGCCTGGTACTGAGGAACCACAGCATTTCGTGGCTCGGTAAGAATCCGTACAAGGGTTTTCTCATCCAGGCTGTGCAGAGGAACCACAACAGGCAAACGTCCCACAAATTCTGGAATCATGCCAAACTCTATGAGATCCCTGGCTTCCACATGGCGCAGCAAGCGATCCTTCTCCTCAATATCTTCCTGTGGATCGGACTCTCCACTTATATTAGCAAGATCAGCTGCTGCTGCAGCCCTTCTGCCTTTCCCCATGTTAGATGGTGTCCCAAATCCTAGATACTGCAAAACAAACATGTTCTGCTTACAGAACTGTAATCATTCAGTTTTCTTTATGGAAATAAATCACTTCCCATGTGTATTCATCTGCAGTGACTGATTATGTCATTACATATTAATGTGAACTACTTACAGTAAAATTAGACCCCTTGCACACGATCAGTTTCTTGTAACATTGAATTCCCTCAATGAGGGAACATTACATCAGTATAAGCAAATTTTTCTTAAAATAAGGAAGGTTAGCCACATGTTCTGGTAAGTTTACAAGTACCAATGATGCTCCATGAGTGGAGCAAATGCAGGCAATGTGCTTACACAGAAAGCTACATGAATTCACATGGACAATAATTTGAATTTCAGTCACTCCTCTGCTATTAGAAACAGGGAGCACATTTTGTCAGAAAGCTGCAGCCAGAACTCTGTCCCCAGACATTCATCTACAGAACAGTGAACTGCATGACCAGTTGTTTTAAGATGATAATAGCCTTTGGCACTATTTGCTCAAATAAAAAAATTTAGTGTGTTTTCAAGTATAGCAAGACCTTTAGAAGTCAGTACTGCAAACAGTAATTAAAATGATGATTTTTCAGCTCAGATAAAGCCTGATGCACTCACTTTTTCATTTTTCCTCCTGCTGATAATTCTGTCAAGACCATTAAAAGCACCAGAAGCTACAAACAGGATGTTTGTTGTGTCAACCTGCACCGTTTCTCCACGTAGTTTCCGAGAATTCTTCTCTGGAACGTTTACTATTGTGCCTTCGAGTAATTTTAACAAACCCTAAGAAGGAAAGAAGAAATAAGCAATTAAAAAATTCCACTCTGTAGCATCATGTAAGAGGGCACACCATGCTGTGCTCACTTCACAGATGTATTTACATTTTTTTCTCCCTTATGCCTTTATAATAAGTGTCCAAAGAAATTTTTCCCTGAGACAATCCCACTCAAGGACAAAATTAGTCACAATAATGTGACTCCCATGCACATTATGCATGTAGTGATTAGTTGCATTAAGAGTTTTGTGAAAATGGGAAATGTTATCTGTTCTTGCCTACATTATGCAACTGGCTGTCTGAATGCTGCACAGGTATTTTTCAATTAAAATGTTTCCATGAGGAAGTCTCAAATGGCTTTGGAAGTTATGTTTTTAAATGAAGAAATAGAAAAGATGTGTCTTTCTAAGGTGAATAAATAAGGAACTGAAGAATTATGGCTCCATAGATTCCCATGCTGTTTGACACGACAGGATCACGTGTCCACTCGATGGGCTCTTCTCTCACGAAGCAAAATCACTCCATGGAAATATTTACCTGTTGAACACCTTCGCCCCCAACGTCCCGTAACTGATGAATACCAGGAACGCTGCCAATCTTATCTACTTCATCCAGAAAAACAATTCCTGCAGTTACAGAAAATGGATTTAAGAAAGACCCCACTTTTAAAGAGAATCAAGAATTTACAGAGGATAACATAATTTGGGAGAGCAGCAGTTTGTTCTACTTCCAGACTGCAAAAACATGTGCAATTGAATCCAACTATGGACAAGAACAGAACTACAAGACACTTTGAGCTCTTTTCAGGTTTATCCTGTCTGGTTTAAACTTTGGGTACATGCAGCAGGAACACCAATTTCAGGAATATGGATGGTCTCAAATGCTTAGAGCACTTAGGCAGAATTAACACAGTCTGTGAAACACACAGTAAAAGTTTACCTTGCTGAGCTTTTTCTACGTTGTAGTTGGCATCTTGCAGGAGTTTTGCAATGACAGATTCAATGTCTTCCCCAACATAGCCAGCTTGAGTCAAGGTGGTACAATCACAGATAGCAAAAGGTACATCTAGGCATTTAGCCAGGGTCTGAGCCAGCAAGGTTTTACCTGGTAAAATAAAAACTTCATGTTAGAACTGCCATATATTTCTCTTAGAGAACACAAATCCAAATATTCAGAGAGGGACTTTTAGCAAGGGCACGTAATGATAGGACAAGGGGGAATGGCTCTTAACTGAAAGAGGCTGAGTTTAGGTGAGATATATGGAAGAAATTCTTCCCTGTGAGGGAGGTGAGGCTCTGGCACAGGGTGCCCAGAGAAGCTGTGGCTGCCCCATCCCTGGAAGTGTCCAAGGCCAGGTTGGATGGGGCTTGGAGTAACCTGGGATAGTGGAAGGTGTCCCTGCCTATGGCAGGGAGGTGGGGAATGAGATGGGCTTTAAGGTCCCCTCCAACCCAAACCATTCCAGGATTTACCACAGGATCATCATTACCCATATTAGACATTCTGAATGATGCCAGCATCTTAATATATTCACATAAGAATATTCTCCAAGGGAGATAGCTTTCATAAACAGTGTTTTTTACATTGGTAAGCTGTATTTCTGGTTTTAGTTTAATAGTACACATTTAAGGCAGCTTGAAATGCATACAGTATCACAAATAAAATGTCACACAATATAAAAACCGTAATACATGTACTTGCAGAGTTTAAAGATTAAATAAATCAGTAGTCCTTTGCAGACACTCAGGGTGCAGTGCAAAGTCCAATTGCTCCTGCTTTGAAGTTGGGAAGAAACAGAATTAAAATATTATTTAGTGAATGTTCTCCCAAACAGTCTGCAAAATGCCATCACTTCAGCTCAAACACTCCCAAGTCTTATGAACACACAGTAAAATTTGTCTTTCCAACCCCCTGCAACTAATCTGTCCCAGAGGTGAAACAACACTGTCTAACTGCAGCATCTCAGCTTGCCAGCTAAAGCAGAGAAACTATAAATGCATTTTATTTCAGCATAGTCAAAGTGGCATCTTTTATTCAGTCAGTAAATATATATATCTAAAATGGAAAAAAAAGAAAACCACACAACTACAGCTTGTTCCTTTTTAAGGCCACTTAGCTCAGTGGGTTAACGTGGCATGAAAGCACTGAAATCTCAGTTTGAAATTTACAGTTTAGCTTTTTATAAACCAAATTTGAATAATCACAGAAGAGGAAAATCACTCATTAACAACAAATTCCATGAAAAAAGTGACACCTATAAAAATGCAGCCGTATACCTGATCCGGTTGGTCCAAGCAGCAAAATATTACTTTTTTCAAGTTTTATGTCATCATTGGGTGAATCTAGTACTTCTCCTCCCCGTTTTTCCTGAGGTATCTGCTGGTTCATCTGTTGCTGCATTGATGCTCCCAAAGCATTACCGTGTGGACTGATTCCAGCAATCTGCAGTAGTTCTGAAAAGAACAGTAACAGCACTGTTTGAGCACCAACAAGGTCTGTCATTACCTTAAACACACAGTAACAGCTTGGTTCTTCTGCTGGTTTGTTCTGCATATCTATAACTCTCTCTGTACAGAAGTTTACAGATAGGACTGCAACAGAAATACAGCACAATTATTACAAAAAACATGGGTTCCAATCATGCTTTTGCACAGGCATATATGAAAAGAATTTCCAATGGTACAGTGGATTATCTAAAAATATTCCTCCAAATTAAAAAGCAAGAGAAATTTTCAATCCTTCCAAGTGAATTTATTTTTTTAAAAAATTACACTTAACAGGAAATAAACCCAAACTATTGATTTCTATGATGAATAAGTACAAGAACTGGATTTCACCCAATATTTCAAACTAGAGGTCACTAAAGACTATTCTACATTAACATCATAAGACTTGGTATTGCAGAGGAGGACACGAGGAGAGAGTTCACTTACTTGTAAATCTGTACTCATCCTCCCGTCTTCTGATTTCTAATTCTAAGAGAGAGGATGAAAACAGTAATAAAAAAGTAAGTTTATAAAAGCTTATTAATTCTCCACCTCTTGCCCTCTTCTGAATACATCTCATCACTCTCTATGAATGTATTTCTAACAACAAATCCCCACAAAAACTAGCTTTTATTGCTGTCAAAATTAACCCAAACCCCAACTTGCATGTTTTTAAAATTACAGCAAGCTTTCTACTACTTAAAACAGTAACAATTTTGGATTGAAAAGCCTTCCTTAACTCTCCCTGAGCGTTACTATGTAAGACTTTGTTATAAGACAGCACTCTGAAATACGTAAACATTCACTGTGTCTCTCTGGGTATGCACCACTTATCTCCCTGTGGAGGGTCAGGAACTTCCTGGTGCCAGGTATACAACTGCTCTCTTACCCTCACCAGAAGAGTGCTACTAATATTCCCTCCTCAGTCGAACGATTTCTTTATGTAAATCCAAAAAGCAAAGAAAATTTCTGTTTGCTTAGCATGCTAATTTTTGCAAGACAGAACAAAACACCTTAAAAAAACCCCCAAACTAACCAAGGTGTACTTTTCAGTCAGAGATGGTAACTTAATCCCACTTCTAAAAATAAATTAGATCAACACAGCTACACACTTAGCAGCAAAAGTACTGCCAAGAGTAACTTCATCTACACCTGCTAGATATAGAACAATATTACGGTGACCAGCAAATGCTGCCAGCAGAAGCAAGTGAGGTAAGAAATCTAAGTACTCATCAATTTACCTATGCAAAATATCACCTTCCTGATCTGCATTGTTGCTTGCAGATTAAGCAGCAGATTTACTGTTAAGCAGTAAATGAAATTAGAAAGAAAAATTTGGGAGGCTCACTTGAGAAAGTTAAAGGAGAATATCACATAATATGTATCAGTAAAAAGGGCTAAGCATTTAATATCGTAGGCAATACCCCAGGCACCATAAACCTGCTGGATTACCATTTAAATAAATCACAGAAGTTCACAGTGAAAATTAGATTTAATAGAAATTCTTTTAGGTCATTTCAATTATAGAACTTCTTGAGCTAAGGTAAAACTTTTCTCAGATTTCTTAAGTTAAGGCCCTGAAGTGGTAAGTTTTATTTGACCAGAAAAATACCAAACATCATACAAACCTCTTGGTGTTAAAGAAGTCTGTTTCTCAACTTCTGCTTGCTGTCTTAGGTTAGATGGGATATTATTGTAGATTCTCTTGTAATGATTATACACAGCAACTGAAAGCACCTTCTTGGCAAAACACTGACCAACAACGTATTTGTCGAGGTAGTTGTAAATCTGAAAAATACCTTAATCTTAGTAACACTTCCAAATCACCTTGCAGCAGAAAAGAAAATATAGCATATTGTGCCGAAGATGGACTTTGGTCTGAACCATTACAGGCCTGAGAAACAGAAACCCAACATCTAAAATACAAAATACATTCCTCTCGATAAGTTTACTTAAAAATGTGGCACTTTACACTCATATTGTGTCTGCCAATTCTGCCCTACTGATATGTAAACCCATAGCCATTTGTCATCCAAATGCGTAAGAGGAACAGAAATTTCAAGAACACTTTATATCTTGAAAGAGGCCTATCAAGTAGCCATGTGCAGGTTCAGAAACCCTTACAGTCCACCAGGAACTGAGAAACATAAAAAGCTCCCTCACTAACCTGGAGAGGGAAACCAAATTACTTCAGATGGGTCACGGCCACAAGTTAATCAGCCACAGCTCTCACCCCAAACCACACCAAATAAAAGGCTCTGCAGCTACAGAGAAAAGTTGCCAGAATAAGGATACCGAATGTGAGGCCGTATCAGGAAAGAAAAGTTACTATGGTTGGTGAGGGATGAGGTCAGCCTCAAGGTCACAGGAGAAAATGAACTCACAAGACAAAGACAGAGAAAAACAAGCTCAAATACCTTTACTGGATCTACTTGCTCCCTTTATCAGTGCTCTGCTGGGTCACACAGCTCACAAAGGTTTAATCTTGAGCTAATCACCTTTATTGTTTGTTGCTCTGTCCCAGCAGCCCATTACACACCTGATGCAGATTAAGGGAAGCATCTCACCACACTGCCATCCAAGGGGACACTGGGTGGAATTAAGAACATACCTTTTTCGGTGGAGGTGGTGGCTTCTGCTGGAATGCCAATTTCACAGCTTCTGCTGCTGATTCGGGCTCCTTAATGATGCTCTTTTTTGTGTCTGCCTCTGACAGTACAACAAAAAAGTGGTGACACTTTTCACACTTCACAAAACGGGTGGAAGCTGCAGAAAAAGTCAAACAAAACAGTAAGAGGAATTGCTTCTGCTCAAGTTCATCACACAGGACAAGCACCTGTAACACAGCACAACCACTCTGTGTTCACACAACACTTCCCCTTTATTCACCTTAGAACCTTTAAAAGCAATTATTGGCCTATGAAATTTGACACAGAGGGAATACAATTTGCTCAAAAAATCACAATGCTGGGCAGCAATCAGACAATGGATTAAAAACAAAACTCTTTTTGATACTTATCCAGTAGCACTACACTTGGGAGAGGAAACTTTGCACCTCAGAGTGAGGCAAAATTAATGAAGGCTTTAACCGTACAGGAAATGTTCCTACCTCAAACTAATAGCAAAATAAAACATTGTGGTTAGGGACAGACTAAAGTGTGAGGAAGCAATCTAGAACATCAAAGGCAGCATTACAGGAGGGCTTTGGCAGCTCCTGCTCTCTGCATCCCACTGGCTTTGGAACACTGTGCATCAGGTTCAAGTCACCTAAGTCCAGGACACCGAGTACAGCAGGGTCACCCAGAGGGCTCATCCCAACAAGAGGCAGCTGTGGTATGCAACAGATCATCAGGACTTTGATGTTTTGCAAGATCTTCTGCTTATTTATTTTTACTGTCAAGAGTAGAACAAATTTCTTTCAAATTCCAAAAGCTAAACCCTCCTACTGCTGACTTTGTGACCTGTGTCTCAAGAAATCATATTATCTGCAAAGGCTGGTTTCATAAGCCTGAAAATGAGAACCTGCATAGCTTTTTCTTTTTTTTCCCTTTGGCAAAGTAAAGTTGAAATAATAACGACAGACAGTAGAGAAGAATAATAAAATATATTTGTAATTCAAAATAGATCCTTCCTAGCCATACTATGCTATTAAATGCAAATCATGAGCAATAGGATAGATTTAAAGGAAATATATTAGTAAATATATTCAATTGTAAAGTAAATGTAGCAAAACAACCTCATGAAAACTGTAATGTCAGATCTTCTGAAATCATAAAAAGTTTTTAGAAAATGGCTTGAATACTGTAGCAGCAGCTGATTGTAACAACACCCTCTAGCAATAACAAGCTGCTTAGTAATAACTTGTTGTGTCCCATAGAGCTGGCATCAGCAAAAGAGGAGTGGGTGGGGCTTTTCTTATCATTAACCCCACCTTATACCTGGATAAGCAAAACCAACAGATTATTTTAAGAATACAGCACCTAATACTGTGACCATCAGAGCTTTATTAACTCTACTTCAAAGAAAATTTGTCTAACAGCCTGAAAGTTCTCCTGGCAACCTTCCAAATTACTGTTATCTCCCTGATGGGAACGTGATGGAGAACCATTTGCATGAACCCATTCCTCTTACGTAACTATTATTTAGCAACAATATTGTAGGGACAAAAACCAACCCAACCTTTCTCCCAGGGCTCACTCAAAACACCTCTGATATTCTGGATGACTCCAGTGCCATGAGGCTGCTGTCCTTTCTTATATAATGCTTATTTAGGGTGGAATAGCCATGAGAATAGTTGTTCCTTTTATAGATCCACATGAATGATTAAAAAAGCCCCAGAAAATAAAGAGTGGGCTGTAAGAGTACTACTGGGCATCTTTAAAACATCATTCACTAAAAAAATGTGCTGCAGGCAACTTTGCTAATCCTAAATACTGGCACATTTTGGTATGTTCTTTTAGCAAACACATAAAAGCACAGCAGAGAACATTCATGTCAAATTACCTCCCTGTCACTAAGTTGTCTGCATATATTTACAGTGTGCCAAAATGCAAGTCAAGTGTTGTTTTTAATCAGGCAATATTACCACAGAAGATGCATTAGCAAAGGGATTTCTAAAGTCTGCGTGAGCTGACCTTGCCAAAAAGAAAGGCCAGGTTTTTACAAAACATACAGGAAACCAAAACAATCAGAGGATTAAACTTAAAAAGACTTGTAGGGTTGAGATAATGGGCTACTATCAAACTGCTATAAGGTAAAAAAGAAAAAAAAAATCAGGACAAAGAAAGCGGGGAAGCTTCTTGCCTACTAAGTATGTACAGTAGCAGGGAAATCTTGCTTTGGAGGATGGAGTAACCCGATGGCATCAGGTGGAGACAGTAAAAGCAGCACCCAGATAAGGCTTCTTATGTCAATCAGCTTTACAGCTATTGGATTTCATTCTAGATCTGAGGCTCAAGTCTTACTTCACTGATCACAAACTCTCCTTACAGACTTTCAACAACCCAAAACAATACAGGAACTGCTGAGAAAGGAGGTGAAAGCAAAATGACTTTTTGTTTGCATCATATTTTCCCTTCATTGTTAACTACTGAAAAACCATTGCCAAGCAAATCTTTCTGCAAAATTTGCAGATACAAAGTGAAGCTCCATCAAAAACAAATTCCACTGGAAAACCACCCTATCACACTGCCACTCAATGGCAATTAATTTTCTAATGAATGTGGCTTTTATTCAGTATTTTGTGTCCCTACTTCTCTCAAAATGATGGAAAATCTAATATTTAAACTGAAACAAATGCTAATTGCATGTTTTGTTTTAGTTTTAGATATTTACTTAAGGCTCTGCAGAATGGCAATTCAAACCAGAACTGTGCAAATACATCATTTTTCCTGACAAGGCAACAACAAAGACCTATCCCAAAAATCAAGTTACCGTAGGTTTAATACAACCTGCAACCCATTCATTTTGGCCAGACTGGGACGGATTTCTTTCCTTAGTTTTTGTTTTCCTTTTTCAGACACTTTTCAAGATAATTACAACTTCTCTTTTCCAGCTGCTTTGTACAGTTTGGTTGGGAAGCAGTGTGCTCAAATTAACAGACTAAACCAGAAAGACCCAGGTCTAGAGAAAGCTTCACTGACTCACAGGGATTTTGGAACAAAGTGGGTTTCCAGTACCAAGCTGTTTACAGAACCTGTGTTACTCTGATGCTGCAATTCAAGGGGATTCACTATTTGTGAATTTTAGATTGCATGTATCAAGATATTTTCTCCCACAGGGTTAATGTAAATAAATCCTGTTCCTAAGGAAGTTTTCAAGCCTGCTTATATATTCCCAGCAACACTGACAAAACACTAAATCACATCTCTGCTTTCCAGGCATATAGAGTGATCATTCCGGGGCAATGCTTGATTGGTATTTCCAGATAAAAGCATGAACTCCAGTAACAAGGGAAACACACCAGTGAAGTGAGAGAATTGCAAAAACATCTCTGCCTATTCACGAATCATAAGAAGGCAAATGATCTTAAAAGTCCTTCCACCATTTCCAACCACACCTAGACCAGGGAGAGACCAACATACTGAACACCAGACAGAATGGTATTTCTAGCTCCATGAACTAGTGCCAGATTTTGCAGGATACCTTGTTGCCTATAGTTTCAAACAAACTAGATAAACAACCTTATCTCTAGGGGGAAAAGAAAGTAACTGAGGAACCATCCTTTTGTCTAACATGCATATATGGTTACTATTACAGAATTGTCTTGTGATTCATGACATTTGATCATTTTAAATGTAATTTTACTTGAGTAGCAGCAAATAACAGCACATCCACTCATTATTTTCACCAGCTGTGATATTAACAACTGCTGAACACGTTTATGCTGACCTTGTCTTAAGCTTCTTAGTGCACAAGTCTGATTATGACTTGATACTTCCTCCTTGAGCCCCACCAACTAACAATGGGTATTTTTGCTTTCTGACAACTGTTTTCTAAGATGGTCTCATCAGTGCTGAAATAAGGTGAAATGTCTTCAAGTCTGATAGAGCCTAAAGCATAACTGGCAGTAATTTGGATTATACATTTAGGAAAAAAAAAAAAGCTATTGCTGCAGGAGAACAGGCATTTTGGATTTTCTAGTTGGACTTTCCAGCCTTCTATCTGGAATGTATTATGGATCTCACTTTGCCATAGAAGACTGTTCTAGTAAGCCATCTGTCAGATACTAATTCCTCTGCTGGATAAGCACTTTGGTTACAGTGCACGCAGGATTAAAGTTTTATTATTTAGGAAAGAAAGGACAGACATTACAAACATACATAATAAAGTACAGATTTATTTAATAGACAGATAGAAGTATCAGTAGTTAAAATGATCTTGTTCATGCATAAAATGCAATGAACTATTTTAAAAATGCATATTCACATGTGCAATCTGAATCCCACTACCATATTCCCACCCATCACGGGAGTTATACGAACGTACCCACAGAGACAATAAATGATTACACCAACAAAGCCAAACTAAGCATAACAAAATTTCTGACATCATACAGTTAGGTAGGCTAAAACTTAGCCCTCAGGGCTATGTTAAATCACAAAGTCACATCTGTGTCTATCTGAAAAAAAGGAAGTTTTAATGAAAACTTACACACAAAGGTCTCCACGTGCGTGCACAAGTCACCACACTTCGGGCAGCGCAGCTGGTTCCCTCCTTTCCCAGAGCTTCCAGAGCTTGACTTTTTGCTACCACCCTCACCAACAGATTTCTAAAAGAGATTTCCAGACAATTAGCCCCAAACAATGGAGCTGGTACAGTAGGCATTTAGCACTGTGCTTATGGAATCAAGTAATTTGAATATTGCAATAGCTGAATGACAAAATAGCTGTTGTCAGGATTTTTTAAAGACTTTGAAAACTTGGAAGAACATGACAGAAACACTTGGAAGTGTACACACATCTGCATTTCCCAGGTCTGCCAGTTTGGGATGCCCATGGGAAAGGTATCTCATACCTACATTAGAACTGCTTGACAGGCACTAGGACAATAAAAAGCTGTACCAAAAATGTTTTAATAGCATATTTCAATGTTTTAATAGTGTATTTTCATGTTTTAATGCCAGAGAAGAAAGCAAATAATATTTAAAGAGTAATTTCATTATCTCAGCTGTGTTGATTCTAAGAGTTTCTAAAGCCACAGCTCTTCTCACTTCCTTGACAGGTATAGCAGACAATCTGTGCTCAAACAAGCATCTCAAAGTGCTTGGAAATACTGTATTTTTTACTTATATCTGTTCTATGCCTTCATATTTTGATTAATAAAAGTTATTCTATTTCAGGAAACAGCAAAGATCTCTCTTCCCTTTAAGGCAGTTCCTCATTTTTTAAACCTTTCTTCCCTACTCACTTCTCCTCACAACCCTTCTCAAGAAAAAAATACTATTAGATTTTTTAAATCTTCTTTATTTATTTAAAAAAAGTTTAATTGCACCTTCAGAACACACCTGTGTCACCTGGACAGTTCCTCAGATGTCACAACATGCCATACTAAGGCAGTTATTGCTTGTGAACTCTCAAAATGTTATTTGCTGACTAAAGAGCAGTTTTATTCTCAGGTAATCATTTATCTGAAGAAGCTGTTCATTAACTATAATTATAGGGAATGACTAGGGTGAAAATAGACTACAACTCACTTAACAAGAGCAGAGCTTGTGTCCTCACTGACTTGTCTTCCTTAAGACAACTACCAGATCAGTGCATGAAACAAAAATATTTAAAAATGTATTTACTTTTAAAAAGTCTACTTGGGAGCAGCAGGCTTTTGAGGGAGAATAGCTCTGATACTACTCTTTCCTACGATCCTGAAACCTGTTCTTGATTTATAATATCCAATAAAGTTTTCAAGTGTCCCTTTACACTGGGCAAAAAGATTTATAAAACTGGAAAAAGCGCTGTGGGATCTTTACAAGGTTTGTCTGCTAAATTCACAATATAATTTATTTTTAGTTCACTGTCAATTACAGCAACTTGAAGAAATGTAAGAATTGGCAAAATTTCAAGATTATTCTAATTTTAAGTAACAAAAAACCAACCAAACAACAATTTTTAAAATTTAAGGAACATTTAACATAAACGTTGAAATTCTGTGGAGATTACCTTGCTTCCATCTCCAGAACCATCCTTGCTTGCACCATCCTTTGAAGCAAAATATGCTGGTGTTTCTGAAAAGTTTCTAAGAGGAATACGTTTTAGGGAACAAGTTTCAAAAGTCCCAAGTTTTCCTAAAACGGGGATGCGTGTACGACCACAAGTAATACCTAAAAAAAACCAAAACATGAAAATTAAACATTAGAAATACTTAATTTCTAATTCCATTGCCACCAATGGAATTCGAATTTATTTACTTTAAAGGGAGCTCAAAGGTTTTGGCCACAGAATTCAGCTCTGAACATCCACATTTCAGTTATGCATAATAAATGATCTTCACCACCTGAAGGTTCCTCTCATTAAAAGCTGCCTGGGTTGTCCAAAAATAACCCCAAAATAATTCCAGATCCTCTAACGTCAGACAATTGAGAGTCCTATTGTGGCATGAAAAAGGGAACACCCCAGTTATGAAACTGATCCTCAGAATGATAAACACAATCAACTTACAGCTCTTATTGTGAAATAATTCAACCCCTGAAGTAAGACAGACCTTTGAAGAGTCTATTTATTATGCAAAAATTAGGTGTTTCAGACTCAATGACTGCATATCTCCATTTGGCTTTCACTTGGGAACTGCACTAAAAATCAGTTTCCAGGAATTTGAGACACCTCTTGGCAACAAAAATTGTGCTGAGGAAAACTGAGAAGCCGTGTCCTATTTGGCACCACCAACAGGCCAGCACAGGCAGAATCAGCGTAATCTCACCTTTGCTGTAACACCTTATTGCCAACAGGAAAAAATACCTCATTGAGAAACTGAACAGCCTTTTCCTCCTCTTGCAACACGGGCAGGATTGCATTTCATGGCTGGGTATGACGTGAGCCAACATATGTTGTGCTTGTGATTTCAACATCAACAACAGCCTGGAATCCATATCTCGTCTGTCTCATTTAAAGTGGCAAATTTCTCACTTGCTCTCTGGTTTTGATAAGGATTCTGTGCCTTACTGACAGCAGAGCTATGACAACTACAAACTTGCTGATAATACATGGTTTTATCGTTATAGAGATGAGAGAATCCTACTGAAAACTCCAAAAACTCTTCTAAAAAATAAGTAAAAATGGCAAGAGGAGTACAGTTCATTTGCTCTGAAAGGCGTAACAACTGCAATCAAGAGCTGTAAACTTAGCTGAAAGAAGACACTAAGAAAATTCACCTTGTTACTATAACAGGAAAAGAAAAAAATAAAGAAGAACCACGTAAATTTACCAGGAAAACCCTTACAGGCCTCTGCAAAGTCACAACAAAGATGACAGTGTCAAATGAGATTTGAAGCTGGTTCATTAAATGACATGCTACTTAAGATTCCTGAAGATGACTTGCAGAGATTTTTAACATGACTAAAAATTTATCTTTTAAAAATCTCTAATAGTATTTCTTGTGTCTGTAAACGTGAGGCAGGAATAACAATCAATGAGCTTTCCCATTTTAAATTCCTCTGCTGAGTGCCACTGCAACACATTTCAGACTACATAGGATAAACTATGAAAACATCACAGAAAACTTGAAAATACTGGCTTGCTCTCAGAAGCAGTTGTGTCTTTTAACTGAATCTGCAGAGAACTCTGAAGACTCCACGTGCCAAACGCACTTGCCAGTAAAGAATAAGCTTTGGTGAGTGTTTACAATGCAATAGTTGTTCTGAACCATTCCCTGTCTTGGAGGCTTATTCCTCGTAGATAGTTCTTTTACTGAGATTTGGTTTAGAAACTGAGTACAGAACCCTTTAACAAAATAAAACAACAACCACCTCACCTTCCTTGAACAAAATTTGAGGTCACACAACTTTCCTGCAACACAGGGAGATTTGGCCTGTGGAGAAAAGCTGAAGCACTAACACAAAAGCTCAAACATTTTAGAGTCCTCATTTTAATTCAGAGCACTCCTATGAGACAGAAGATGCACCGAGAACAGTATGGGATGAACTATGAAACTTTACACAGCAGTGAGTACTGAGCTGTGAAGACTAAACCAGGAAAAAAAAAATTACTGCTACATCAGCTTGTGGCTAAGCATGAAAAGCTTCACGTGCTTATCAGTGAGGTCTGAGTGGTGTTTTTTGACAAAATATCACTGTATAACTACACAACGAACCAGTAAGAAAGTTATCACCACTACTTTCTTACGTAAATAAAGCCCAGAGGCAGAAATTCAGAAGAAATCAACATTCCAGCCCAACGCCTGGCAGCTGCCACTGAACGATCCAGATACTGATAAATGTTCCAATACGTAACAGCTGGCAAGATTTGCACACACACACCTGGCAGGGGTGGCTCAGGTGGTTTTTTTTGAGCACTACATCCAAAGGACGTGTCCCTAACATTGTTGGCAGCAATGGAAGCGATCCAGGGTGTTCGGATTAGTGTGTTAAGAAACGATGGGAAGCTCCTTAACACCTTATTAACCTTTAATTGATACTTGATGAAATAAATACTGACTTTTGGGCCAAGACTCGGGTATCCTGGAAGGATGTACTGCTCAGGAAAGTGGCAGGGAGACTGTAACAAACTGTAACTGTCCCACGTAACACTCGATTGATTACACTGATCTGTGCACTCTGCACACTCTCAAGTTTGCACCAACCAGCAACAGCAAACAAAGCATCTGGCGGTAGACACAGTTTATGCAAAAAAATACACAAATATATCTTTATTTTTAAACAGCTTTCATAGACAGCTGGTGCATAAATAATTGTATTACTCTATCTGCATTTTAGTTTCATTTGCTCTTTTACATGATCCTTTTAAATCTTAATTTCGGCCAAAAATCCCACAAATTTTAAAGAATATAATTCTGAAATGAATTCAGAATGTTACTTCCTTTAAAGAGTTTATTGTTTCAGGGGGTTTACATAAGGCCAGATAAGCCGGAATTGAAAGTACAGGTTTGAACTTTTCAGCACATGTGATATCTGAGATGTAAATGTAAAGTCACCTACAACGAGTTAACTAAACTCTCAAAGGCAGTAAATGATCTCTGACTCATAAGGCTATTGCTAAGGGTAAATAATTGAAAATATTGTTGCAACTGTGGCAACAGAGATTTTCGGCACAATTTGGGGAGTTCTTTACCTTTCACGAAAAGCAGGACATGGTTTGCCAACTCTCAGTACCCACAAGAATGCCATGAAAAGGACAGAAACGGTAAAAAAGTAAGAGCCACCCATCACTTCAGCTTCCAAGGAGTGGTTTGCAGTCTCGTCCTTCTACCAAGTTGGAAATAATCACTTTTTGCTAACTGAGCCCGTCTTTACCAGAAATATTTCAAGTTTAGGCTACAGAAAAGGTAGGCTTTTAACCAATTAGGGTAATTAAGCAATTTTAAGCCATTTAAACTCATTTACTCGCAGCATAGAGTAACACAGGTCAACAGCTGCTAAGCATCACTTCTATTGAAACAAACTCTATTCTCGCATTACATTTTCCCATAGCGAAGGCAAATTCTCAGAAACTTCACACCACGTAACACCGCCCTTACCCCTGACACTCGCACCGCACGGGTGACACCAGCAAATGGTTAAAAAGAGGAAAAAAAGAGGGGGAAAAGGCCGCCTTGTCCCGCCGCTGTCACAGCGCGATAAGAGCAGCGGCGGGTCCGTGGCTCCCATCAGGGCCGCGGGCCGGAGGGCCCGACCCCGCCGGGCCCGGTGAGGGAAGGCCAACGGCCGGAGCGCGGTTACCTCTGCGGGCGGAGGGCAGCGTGGAGCCGAGCAGACGGGCGGCGGCGGCGCAGCTGTGGCAGGCGGACATGGTGCAGCGGCCGCGGGCCCGGCCCGCTCCCCCCGCCGCCGACAAGGCCTCGCTGGCGGCGCTACAACCCCGCCCGCCCCGGTAACGCCCCCGTGACGGCACCGCGCGTCACCGCGGGACTGCAGCTCCCAGCGGGCACCGCGCCGCGCCGCGCCCCACATGCACCAGTCTGCCGCGCAGAGCTTCCGGGAAGTGTAGTCCCAGCGGTGAGTGGCTGCATGTGCGCCGCTTGGCTTCATGGGAAATGTAGTCTGCGGGCGGCCGAGCCCCCGGACTCCCTCGATCTGCCCTGGACACACCATTCAGGTGTGTGTATTCCAGGTGATTCCGGCCTTTAATTCTTCTTTCCAAATACGACATAAGAGAAATATTTCCCTTGTATCACAGAAAAAATTTTTTAAAAAAACCTTTCGTGAAAAGATCAATCTGAAAGGGCATCAGGAAAACTTCGGGCAAAGTGAAGAGATTTTGGGAGTGAATAGAAAATGATGCCCTGTGTCGTGGGGAAGAGCGCTGTGTAAACATATATTATCTAATGAAGTGTATCCTTCAGGCAAGCCTTATGGAGAATGCACCTATAAATGGCAGGTAACCATAGGTCTGTTTCTTTCAGCTCACATTCAACTCATATTTATCACATGCCAATTAAACGGGGCTAATTGACCTCAGCTGTTCATTACTGGAATGACTCAATATCACCTCAACTAACCTGAGCTGCCCTGCTGCGAACAGGTTGCCCAGAGAAGGTGTGGCTACCCCATCCCTGGCAGTGTTGAAGGCCAGGTTGGACGGTGCTTGGAGCAACCTGGTGGTGTCCCTGACTATAGGTGGAGCAGAACAAAATGAGCCTTAAACAGTCCCTTGCAACGCAAATTACTCTGTAAATGAACACAGGAGGCACGTGACTTCCGCCTCGGTAGCCATGGCGCCCGCCCCGTTCACTTCCGCCTCGGTAGCGATGGCGGCGGAGCTGTTTCCGCCACGCCCCTCGGTCACGTGGGCGGCGCGGGCGCAGCACCCGGAAGTGGCGGCCGGCGGGTGCCCCCGGCTGGGCGCGCGGGGCGGGAGGAGGAGGCGGGAGAGCGGCGGCGGCGGCCCTGGTGCTCGTTCTGCTTCTGCTGCTCCTGGTCCTGCTCCTCGTACCCGGGCCCTGCCAGCCGGTGAGCGCCCAGCAGTGACGGGGAAGGCGGGGTTTGTCGGTGTGGAGACGGGCCTGCCCCTGTTCTCAGCATCCCGGACCGGGGAGGGAGCTGTGAGGAGCCGGATGGGCCCTGAGGCGAGCGGGGTGGTCTGTGATCTTTCGGGACAGTGTCAACCCCTGAGAGGCTGCGCTGGAGCGGTTCGGGGACTACGCGGGGGTGGAGGATGTCTTTTAGGCTCTGGAGGGGGATCGTTGCATCCCTGAGGAAGGGAAGGGAGAGGGCTGGGACTCGGCCCCGCAGGGAACCCAAGGCCCCGCCCTGGAGTTCAGCTTACTGGGGGTCTCTCAGGGGAAGGAGTCGCCTCAGCCTGTGCTAGAAAGTGGACAGCCTAGGCTGAGGGTGCTGAGGGGGCTTTGATCCCCTTCTCCCTGCAAAGCTGTGGAGGCAAAGGTGGTTCAGAAGGGAGATGGAGCAGGGACTGGGGGCGGTGGGCAGCGTGAAGCAGGGTTGGTGGGAGCAACGCTGGGGGAGAGGGGAACGTGCTGCTGCCATGTCCCAGTTATCGATAAATCTTCTTTCTCATTGTCTTTCGAAATCAATAATGAATGGAGTATGTCACTAGTGTAGTGGGGTAACTGACAAAGAGACTACTATTGAGTGCTTTGAGCACAGTCGTAGGTGATTCTTTCTCCAGAGGAATTGTTTTTAAGAGGTTAGAGCTCTTCAGGTCATTTTGTTTTACTAAAAATGAAACTTGGGTCTTTAGAGGCTAGTCACAGTCAGCATCAGGCTCTTTGTGGTCTGAGTTACTGTCAGTGGCTGATTCCCTGTTTTGAGTTAATGGTGCATCTTTTCTGTGTCTGGAAAGCACATGTAGTTGTTGCTGATATGAGTATTTGTGTGTACAAATGTAACGCTACATTTCTGTGCCAAAGGAGAAAAAACCCCATTTCAGTAACAGAACATCGACTTCAGCAAAAACTTCTCTAATCCAAGAGAAACTGTTTCATTTTGCCTGGAAAGAGGGGCAGCCCTTAGGAGTGGTGGTCACAGATGCACCTTTAGAAGAAAGCTGGTGGGAATCAGCCCAGGTGTTAGTGGCCAATGGCTCTCTTCTGTGAGTAGTAACAGGTGAACTGGGAAGACCAAAACTGAGGTTTCAGATGGACTCTAAACTCACTGTGGTGCCAGATGGGGACAGGACAAAGTTCACCTGCATCGTACCCTTCCTTACCTACTGTAATGACACAGCTCTGTGCTCCCAGCCCACAACAGTGAGCTTAAGGGTGCTGAAAGAAGGTGGCAGAAGCAGTGAGGTGATCACAGTAAGGAGAGGTTGGCAACCAGAACAGCAGAAAGTCTCCCTGTCCGGCGCCTCTGTGTCCGTGCGGTCCCTGGCGTCGCGGGGCCCTGACTTGTGCTTCTTGTTAGTATAACAGTCCAAGATAATGGGTTTTTTTAAGGCATTTCCTGTAATTTGTCTGCCTCAATTTTGTCACACTGTTATTTGCTGAATAGCTTTTAGAAAGCCATTGATGTGTGGTTATGGAAAGGAATTAGTCTGAAGCACGGTTTCCTCTCTCCAGTGACCTGCTGTCCCCCGGTCCAGTAAAGCATCCTTGCACCTGCTGTGCTCTGCAGGTTGTTGGAATAGATCTTTTTTACCTTTGCTGTAATTTTACCTGTTGCTGGACTGTGATAGCACAATAATTGGTACAAGCACTGAAGCAAAGCCACACAAATTTGAAACAACAGCAGCACAACTCAACTCTCCACCTCCAGTCTTTGGATGTGAAAGGTGTAGCATGTGTTCCGTGGAAGATGTGTGTTTGTCATGCAATTTAGAAAGTACTTTCCCTTTTAAAATTCCTATTTTCTGCATTTAGAAAGTACTTTCCCTTTTAAAATTCCTATTTTCTGCACTTAGAAGATGGTAAATGAAGATTTGTAACTAACTGCTAATCCAGCTGTAACCCTATAAACTGGTTAAGCTGCCCACCAGCAGCTCTCCTGCAGGGACAAATGAATTGGAATGACTCACAGAACACAACGAGGTCTTATTTTATGAAGAATTAGGAAACAAAACCTATTGATTTAGACTTGGCAACTGTTAAGTAACAAGAGCAAAAGTTTCTTTGTTTTTCTATGCTCAATGCTGTGTGTGAATGCATGAAAATAATCTCCCGAGGCAGTTGGCTTTCAAGGTGAAGCTGTTGAGTCTGCAAACTTCAGAAGTGTCTGATGACGTTTGTTGTATAAGAGGAAGCTAATGGTCTCTTGCTACTTTTAAAAAAAGAGTTAAATCTTGGAGTTACCTCAGTGTTTATTACTAATTAATGGAGTATTATAAGATACTCATTATGTATGCCTAGACATTCTGGCTGGGAAGTGAATTAGTGGCATTCCTGTGCAGACCCAACTCTGAATCAATTTGTCCTGTATTAATTGGTGTGCTTCAAAGATTTCTTCATTGGTGACTCCTGACAAGAGTCTGCTTCCGTGTGGACAGAATTAAAATTTCAGGGATTTTCTTTAAATTAAGCCTTGGATCACATGATGTTCCTGATGTGCTTTGGGACTCATTTGGGTCAGTTATACTCAAGTGGAAAAATGTGACCTGAATACTGAGTAGTTTCATGAAATAACATCTGTGGTGTGAACTCCTGAGTGAGTTGTATGAATATTTATTAGCTATAAACTTGGAGTGCCTTATCAATTTAAAATAAACCAAGAACATGCTTTAGGTTTTTAAGCCACTTACAGCCTGCAACACAATTGACTTTCTCTACAGCTGTGCCAGTTCCTCACTGGGTCAGGAGAAGTGTTAGAGAAGCATCATCATTTCATAATTAGGTTGGTGCAGTAAGGCAGTCAAGTGACTGCCTCTTGGGAGAATAATTGTATGGTTTGATGAAAACTGAGCAAAAGTAACTTGGTGTGAGTCAGACTGAAAAGAGCAAATCATCCTGCAATGCTTTATGTACATGGCACAGCTTTTGAGAGCTGCCCACAGTAAAACTTTAGTATTGATTTCTCATTGTCTCTCTTTTTCAGGTTGATCCAAACTGAGTTTTTTCTAAACATCATGGGAGAGATTAAAGTCTCTCCTGACTATAACTGGTTCAGAAGCACAGTTCCTCTTAAAAAGGTATGTACAGCTGGAATCATCTTGTGGGTGAAGTGTCTCTTGTTTTGTACGGGGGGAGACTAAGTGTGGTTAATGCAGAGCAGTTGTGGCTGTGCTACTGACCTGCTTGAACCGTTGTCCCATGTGTCATGTGAGCGCATGAAAGCTCGCTCTTCATTTTCACGTGCTTCTCTGAGGTCACTTCTGTAAGTGGTGGGGAGCAGAGGCTCGCAGCTGGGAGCCATGGCAGCAGTACCTGCCACCCTGATGCCAGCCACGCCTCAGGAGGGCGTTCCAAGGGAATGGTGTGTGCTGGGCATCGCATGTGTGGTCTCTCAGAGCTGCCTGAGTGCACTGCACTGAAGCAGGGCAGCTGAGTCCGTGCTGCCAGAGCCACCTCCACTGTTCCTGCCCATTGTCCTCAGGCCAAAGCAGTGTCTGAAGGCAACTTCCTGGCAGTCTGGCTGCATTCAGGGTCCTGAGAGTGGGAATATCCTTAACCACGGTGGAAAAATCCACATGGTTTCTTCTGCTTATTCACACTGTCCAACCTCTTTCTCCTCTTACTTGGATTTCTCCATTTCCTTTCACTGAGCTAGAGGAGAGTGTTTGAGGTGTGCAGGGCTCCACCTTCTGCTCTCCACGTGCTGAGTGGAGGGCATGCAGTGCACTAGTTGTACGTAGCTCCTGACCCAGTCAAGCACTCGTGTGCCTTTTGCAGGCCAGGCTTGCTGAGGCTGTAGTTAGACTGACCTGCAGGAGCCCAGACTCCTGCCAGACAAAAGGACAGCCCTGCCTTCACACCTGAGCCTGCTGCTGCAAGCATGGTCACTGCTGTGGCTGCACAGGCCGAGCAGTCAGTGGCCTACCTAGCTTGGGGTGTGTTATAGTTTGGTTTTGGACTAAGCTGGTTTTGGTGTGGTTCTATAATCTATATGGCTGTGTGGGCTGCAGAAACACCTTTAGGGTAGGGCTTTAGGATTCTCCTTCCTTTTTACCAGTTTGTGTCTTCTGTAAATAAGAAAGGTGCATTGCTGTTGGCTCCATGTGCTCTGTCGAGGCTCTGGCTGTCCCTCTGCTGGGTCTCTTTGTGCCATACTGTTGCCTTCAGGCAGTGCCTCACTGGGCCAGCCAAGCCAGGAGACAGTATTTCAGCAGAAAGAGGTGTAAGTGCTCTGAGGCTCTGCTTTTGGAATGCAGGATGGTGAATGGAAGGAGCTGGAGGTTGTGGTTCCAAGGGAACGCGGTGCTGCTGCAGCTCAGTGCCAGCAGCCACTGCCTTCAGCTGCTGCGAGTGCTCAGGGTTTCATAACTGGGGACGTGTGTAAACTGAAGCTGGTGGTGACCTGGTGACCTTCAGACAAGGGAATGCCTTACCCTCTTGAGTGGTTCTGTCTGCTCAAAAGGCAAATGATGCCACAGTGGTGAATGTGGGGTATGAAGGAGGTAGAAATAAACAATCTAGTCCTGGTTATTGGAGAGAGAATTTTTTTTAAAAGCCCAGTTTGAAGACATAATGAATCTCTGAAGCAGTCTTTGGGAATACAGTTGCCTGCATTATTCCCCCAAAAGTGCAGGCAAAGCATGTGCAGTACAGAGGAAGGAATGACCAGCCTTGGTTACTGCTGTCAGATCGACCTAAGGAAGCAGAGCTGGAGCAGTTTGTTGGAGAATGGGCTGAAATGTTTCTCCTGACAGACGCAGGAAATGCACAGCTCCATTGTCTTTCCTGCCCTGTCAGATAGAGGAAGTACAGCACAGAAAATAACATTTTATAACCAAATCTCTAGCTTTGCCTGTAAGCCTCCATTTGCATACACAACTCGCTGTCTTATCTGAGTCCTTCCTAAAAGTTTTTGGCAAGGGACACCCTGGCCCTGCTAAAAACTTCTGCCCTTTGTTTTGAGGCAGTGCAGATTTTACTCTTTATGTGAACTGTGGCTGATCTTGATTGATCAATCAGAACAAGAAAAAGGTTGGTGACCTCCCAAACCAGCAGTTAACCATACTGCTGCCTACACAACTCAGGAACTGGAATTAAACTGTCTGAAATGTGGCTAGAAATCAACTAGAACATGTGCTTAAATCTTTGTTTCTTTGTCTGGGCTTGAGGAAAGAAACCTTATCTCTCAGCCTCAGCTCTCTTGGTGTGAACTAACTTTGGTGTTATTTCAAGGACTATGGTCTGCTTTTGGAAGTACTCCTCAAGGTAAACTTGGTAGTAGCCACCCTGAATGGATCCAACACTACTGATGGAATGACAGCTGAGAACAGCAAGGCCTGGAGCTCAGGAGTTGTGTGCAAGGAGTTGTTTTGGTGGGGATTGAGAGGACTTTTGTACAAGGTTTATGTTTAAATGGTTTCAGTGGTCTGGGAGCTCTGGTATGCAATCTGTCTTTTTTATGCAGACTTTAGAAAACAACATTATCATATGATCCCTCACATGCTCCCAGAGCCTGAAATACTGGCTTTATTAGGAGCAGATTTGTTAGTCAAGAAAATCTGATTTGTGATACACTGTTCTCCTCTGATTGCTGAGAGGCTTAACTGCTGGGTTGGAAAAGCAAATTGTGCTTGTATATTACTGTTCAAAAGGCTATAAAGTCTTGATACAGAGGAGATGAATTCTGGCTGCTTGACTCAGGCTTTCCCCAGAGGTTTGTGCTTGTTGATCTGATACGAGCTGCAGCTTCTGCTGGGTTGTGGAGTTGAAAGAATATCTGGAATATAGAAAGCAGTTTGCTGGTAGAACAGGCCCTGTCAAAACAAGTCAGGCTTCGGTGCTGCTAGAAAAGACTTAATTCTCACACTTTTGAAGATACTAATTGTGCTAGGACTTGCAGTACTGTATGAGGAGCTGCTCATTAAGGATAGCACCTCATGTGTGAATAATTTCCCTCAGCCAGACGTGTCCTGGGCAATCCAGATGCTCCTGAGATGCTGAAAGCATTTTCCCCTCCAGGTCAGCCTTGCAGTGCTGCCCTGGGAGCTGCGTGTGTCTCTGTTTCTGGCAGGCAGCTGTAAGTGTTTCAGATCAATAATTTGTGGTGATAGCTGCTTAATTCCACAAGGCTGCATGGATCCAGACCTGTAACATCTCCTGTCCATAGAAAGAAGTCGATGGTTGTTTAAAAAGTTGTCCCTGGGGCAGTGCTGGCTCTTCCAGCCTCCAGCTGCTGCTCTTGGTACCCTGAACTGGGTCTCTCCTGAGCATGGTGTCTCCTTTCCTCAGGTGCAGTTCATTATCCAGCTTATGTCAGGATGCACAAAACATTTGGTCTGACAGTGCATGGCCACAGTTCTGTTCCAGCTGTATCCACATTGTCATTCCAGTTAGAAAGCAGCCTGAGAGAAGAAAGCTTTTGTGAAGAGGAGTAAAAGAAGGTCTTCAGTATTATAACATTTACTAGATGATGGAAATTTCTAGAAGCAATCTTGAATGCTGGCTGAAAAACCTCACTTGTCTTGTGTTTCTTCTCCCCTCTGTGCCTCTCTTTCCAGATAATAGTAGACGATGATGACAGCAAAGTCTGGTCACTGTATGATGCAGGACCAAGGAGCATTCGCTGCCCACTCATATTTCTCCCTCCTGTAAGTGGAACTGCAGATGTGTTTTTCCAGCAAATTTTGGCACTGACTGGATGGGGCTACAGAGTTATTGCTGTGAGTATTCTCAGTCCTGTGTCATAGTTGGTGTACTTGTGTTGGTTGCTCTAATCAGAGATTGGATAATGAACTTCTTAGTTTTAACTAAGGGAATCCACCAGAAACCTGATGCTGAGTTGCACTACAGAGTTGTTAGCATGTGGATCCAGGCTGGAATCTGCCATATGTCCACAGCAGTATTGACCCAAAACCTTGTGCATGCACACTATTAACTTCTCAGCCTATTTCCCCCCTTGTGTGTCCTGGGCACAAGTCACTTTTGCCTCCAGCTGGATCTTTGTTAGCCCTGAGGCAAACACACAAGTTAGTTCAGGGTTTCCATGTTTTCCTTGGGGATGGTGGATAACATGGTTCTTAGCCCATATAATAACTGCAAATGCAATGTCACTCCTTAAATCCTATCAGCCTGCTCTTTTGGGGCTTCTCAGCTCGTGAGCTGCACTGACATGGTTGATTTGTACAATATATTAAACAGCCTGGCTTTAGGAGTACCACTGAATCTTGCAGAAGTTAATGATTTCTGTATCTGTTACACGCTACAAAATCGCTGAAAAACCATTCCAGCCTCCCCTCCCACTGATCACAGAGTAAGGCAATGCTGCACTTTCCCCAGCAAACTGTGCTCTGTGGCACTTTGTGTGTTTTTCTGTGAGGGGGAGGTGTTTGCACTCTCAGGCTCTGGGGACCTTGAAGAGGAACCTCATGATACAGGAGAGGCACGTTGCTTGAAGCCTTTAGTGTGAGAACTGGTACAACTTTGAAGCGGATTGAGCTGAGACAGGGTCTTTCTTTCTGTTATTTTAGTTGCAGTATCCGGTGTACTGGGATCACCTCGAGTTCTGTGATGGATTCAGGAAACTGTTAGACCACCTTCAGCTGGATAAAGTGAGTGCTCGGAGATGGGGAAGTGAACGTTTTGTTGCAATAAAAAACCTCATGTTTGAAAGAGTCTCGTTTAAGAGCCAGTGTAAAAAATAGGACACAAAAATGCAGTCTGTAAATAAAGAGGCTGTGGTGCAATTTCACATTTGAAACGTGTTTATTTTTTGAAGGTGAATACCCTTGGAAATTGTCATACTTGGCCTAAATTCAACTGCTATTCCAGGCCTGTTAAATTGTATGGGTTAACTCCAGTTTTGTGAGATCCTCTGGAAGTTACCCCTCCTAACTCACATAGTACAGAACACCACAGTTGAGTCTCTTGGACTGGAATAGCTGTAGAGAACAAAGTGAAATGTTTGAGCTTTTTCTTCTTAAGCTTGATGAACACAAATTTGCACTGTGAATCCATGGGAAACATTTCCTTCTGTTAGTATTTATCACATTTATATTGCACATAAAACCAGAAGATGAATGGAACAGTAATTCTTTCCCAAAATGGGTTATGAGGACAAGGCAAACTTGAACAACCTATTTTTGTAAGGAAATGTTGTGCTCAGAGGTCACATTTCACAAGTGTAACATTATCTGGTTGGTTGGTTAGTTGTTTTTTTTTCCCTTGCATTAGGTTCACCTTTTTGGAGCTTCTCTGGGAGGCTTTCTGGCTCAAAAATTTGCTGAATACACACACAAATCTCCCAGAGTTCAATCTCTGATCCTGTGTAATGCCTTTAGTGACACTTCTATCTTCAATCAGACATGGACGGCAAACAGGTAAAGAAGACTGAGACAAGCAAGCAAACTCATGGCATTAATTTTTTTGCAATGAAATGTCACACTGATCAGAATGGATATGTGTCTAACCTGATTCCAGCCTGGGTGAGGGAGGTGTGGGATGGAACTTGTGACTTTTAAAGGCATACCACAAGGGGAATGGAAATGTTAACAATTGAGAGTGGAATTAGAGAAGTTCTGTGATCCTCTGTGGATGTGTGGTCAAATTTAAGAACTCAGTGCCTGTTTTCTGACAAAACCGTTTACAGCAAGAAAAGTGTTTTTCACCATGTTTAAAATATACTTTTGTCACATAAAACTAAAAACTTCTCAGAGCATTTCAAGCACCAAGCTGTCAGGTTTTCCATCTCTGTGCCTTTGAAGGATTTAATTTGAAGTTAAAGCACAAAGTCTGTGCAAGGAAAGGGAGCATTTACAACACAGCATCTTGATGTTGGAGTCATTGGTGCTTGAAGATACTGTTCCATTTTGTTTCTGTTTTAGCTTTTGGCTGATGCCTGCTTTTATGCTGAAAAAAATTGTCCTTGGGAATTTTGCATCTGGTCCTCTGGATCCTGAAATGGCCGATGGGATTGATTTCATGGTGGACAGGGTAGGTAGCTGCGTGCTCTGGTGGCTGTGGTGTCACTCTCTAGATTTACTGAGTGGGAGGTTGTAGATACTTCTGCTGCTTTCTTCACTCACTGACCCAGGAGGGAGGAGTGAGAAGTGGATCTTTGGCAGCTGCTGACTGTCACAGCCCCAGCAGCTCAACTGATGCAGTGACCCCCTACCTATCTGTGTAGGTCAAGAGGGGGAGTTAAGGAACTGAGGTGGAAGAGGAGAAAGTGCTGGGATATATCTGTAGCCATGCTCTGGGGGCAGGAGCAGCTAATGGAACATGCTTTAAGCGTTTATCTCATGCAGAGTAATACTAAATTGGAATTATAACCTTCATCCCTTTAAAACTGTCTTCTCTTTGGCTGTATTGTTAATATTGCATTAACTTCCTGCAGTGAAATATGTTGTTAATCAGTGTTTCTCTCTACTGCAAGCTGGAGAGCCTGGGCCAGAGCGAGCTTGCCTCAAGACTCACCCTCAACTGCCAGAACTCCTATGTAGAACCTCACAAAATCCGAGACATCCCTGTAACTATTATGGATGTAAGTTAATCTCAACATTTTAATTAAAGACTATATCGTCCCCTTGGCAGTTGGGGCCCTAATACTCCGTTAGCAATTTAGTAAGCATTTGCAGCATGTAACTTCCTATTTAGGGAAGCTTTCTGCTGACTTGGCAACACTGTGACCCTTCTGTGCTACATTATGAAATGGATATTCCGTCCAGTAACGCAGCCATTTGTTTCAGTATCACAGTATTGCCTTTCTAGTTGTCCATGCCCAAGTTTGCTGGGTTTCTCTTTCATTAACACCGTTCCAAAAAAAAGTTGAGAGTCACTTCTAGGAGCAGCATCCGGCCAGTCTGATGTAACAACAAAACCTGAAACTCAGAACTCACTGCTGGGACTTGTTCCGTAGGTGTTCGACCAAAGCGCACTTTCGACGGAAGCAAAAGAAGAAATGTATAAGCTTTACCCTAACGCCAGAAGAGCTCACCTCAAAACAGGAGGCAACTTCCCCTACCTCTGCAGGAGTGCTGAGGTCAACCTGTATATTCAGGTGAGTCTCTGAATTCATTCTACAAACGCTTTTAGCCACAACAGCAGAAGGAAACAACTGTTCTGAGCTTGCTTTTGTTTCTTAATTTCCCTGAGCTCTGTGTGCTCTGGCTCTGAGGCTGCTGATAGCAAAGGGCAGGGCTGGGAGCAGCCATGTTCATGCAGGGCCAGCTTTGGGGGTTTTCTCTGTCCTGTCTCTGAACTCTTGTACTCCAGAGCCATGGTTTCATCCTCATAAAAGTGACTGAGAAGGAATGTTTCTCTTTTACCAAAACATTGTGCTCCAACACCTGTTTCTGTGTTCTTCGCCGCGTCCAATAGATCCATTTGCTGCAGTTCCACGGCACCCGGTACGCAGCCATCGATCCCTCCATGGTCAGTGCAGAAGAGCTGGAAGTCCAAAAGATCAGTCTTCACACCAGCAACGAGCAAGAAGAGCAGTAGACTTGGGAGCGCCAATGAAACGGAGGCATGGATCTGGTGGTCTTCCTGTGTACAATCAGCTCTTCCCACTCTGCCTTTTTCCTTGTGTTAGCCGATTATCACTGTGTGATTCCAACAGGATCAAGTCAGTGAACTACCCGTGGACAGTAACCTCCAGCAATGTAATGGGATAGGTCTGTTTAATTTTTAGTCTTTGGATTCAAGGAAGCATCTTTGAAGACTGCAGTTTTAAAAATAAAGACATTTTTTCTACCAAAGTCTTCACTATCATATTCTTAAGCAGAACGGTATTTCTTTTTATATTTTTCACTGGGCTGTATATATTACCACATGCAGATTGTGTACTTATAAGCTGACATATATTTTTGTTGAATATTTGATTTAAAAGATGTTTGTGACGATGTTGCCATCACTTATTTTCTTCGTACATTGTGCTGGTAGTTTGTTTCTATTTGAAATAAAGCATTTGAATTTTTAACTTGCTGCTTAAAAATGGTTTTCAATAAAACTTCACTTTCAGCAAGTGTCTCTTGTTTTGACTCCAAAAGAACAGCAGCCAAGCTCATGGTCTGCCTCCACAGCCACCTCTGGAAATGAAGAAAGCCATCACCTTCTGCTTGAATTCCCTTCAAGCTTTAACTATAAGGTTGTACTGGTTTAGCTCTAAGTAAGAACATTGTAGTGTTTAATAAAGATGACAAAATATAACCTGCAAATTTAAGGGTAAAATCTAGATTTATTGAAATACAGACATTCTTTTTCCCTTGAACTGCTGTAAAAAATAAATAAGAAGAATTACATGACAAATTGGCATGTAAGGAGATTATTTGTCCTTGTCAGAGGCTGTGCAGATAACTAATCTCTTGAAAAGATAGTTTGAAAAGGTAAGAGGGATCAATCACCTACTTGATTTATAAACAGTACATGTATGTTAATGTGCATTTATAAATGGTATATGTAAATGTTCTTCTCAAACTTTGTGAAGAGTCAAAGCATTAAAGATCACAACCCCTAAAGTTCCAAAAAGACAAAATGGTATCTTTGATTTTGCTTAATTTCCCCTCTTATGGTGGGAATTTATGGACACGTCTGAGACATGAGTGATAGGCACCCCCCACAAATAAGGTAAGTAAAGAACATTCCTGAAAACAAAGGCTTTACCGTCATTAACTTAAAAATTTGATAATTACAAATTTATATACAAAAATATGCTGTAAACGAGGTACAGTAAAACAGTGTAATATTTCCTAACGCAGTATGACAAGTGAGACTCACTCACCAAACTCTCATTACAGTACCCAAACCATTTGAAATTGCTGATAAAAATCTCCCTTCTGTGCAAAGAGGCATTTTTGACCATTATCATTTGTTCTACCCTTGTCATTTCATGTCCAGAAAGATACAGCACTGGCAGCTGTTCGTGACAAGAAGCCCTTAAGTTGCAGCTGCCTTCTGTCAGCAGCACAGAAGTGTTTCTCTGTAGCTCCGAGGTGAGCTGAGGATACTCCCAGTGTTACATTGCTGTGCACTTCCGTGGGGAGGTGGAGTCTGCATTTGCTTTTTTCCGGATACTTTCTGTAAGAGAGAATGATCTGCTGCACAGAAATACAAAATCATGGCAGAATGTGTTCATTTATCAACCTTCAGAGAAAGAAATTACATGTAATGGAAGCAAGGGGGCAGCGCAGGTATTTTCAGCTTCTGTGAGTTGGCTTCACTGAAGTTTTCCTCTGTGTATGTTGTCTAACCACAGAATTTGGGTAAATTGATTCAAATAATGCTCAGTGTGCATTATTTGAAGGAAAACAAATGTATTACCTGCTAACTCTCTTCTCCCGATCCCCACAAGGCCTTCATACAGTCCCTTGATTGGATTTTCTCCTGCAGTGATCACGCCATGGAGCCAGATCAGCAGCATTCTGTGGCCATGTTCTCTGTAGCTTTTAGTGCCTGGCAGGATCAAACCATAGATGAAATCCTGTATTTGGAGTGCATTGCCCTGACCAGAGCAGATTTCTGCACTGATGGGTTTGCACACTCCTCCCTCCTCTTTGGATTTTACTAGGAGGCTCTAAAGTGCAGTTTTAATTCCTGGTTGTGATGTGATGTGATGGCTGGATAACAGTGAAACTTAATGGAGTAGCTATGGATGAGCTTGGGTTTGTTGCACAACCTTTCACAGCAATACAGTTTCTGCCTTCAGAGCACAGGTTTACCTCTTGCTCACATCATCCAAACAGAGTCCTTAGAACAGTCAAATCAGCAGTGATCTGTTTCTGACCCTCAGACCCTGCTTCTGCTAATGTATCTCTTAAATTCTAAAGAATTCACTACCTTCTTGGTTCTCAAAAGAAAAAAATAAACTCAGCAAGTTTCTTCTGTTCTATAGAACAAGAATTGTAGCAAGAACTCACACGCCTGGCAAGTCTCCTAAGGAGAGAGCAATGAACCACTAATCTCCCTGCTTGTATGCTTTATTCCTAGACAAATTCCAGTGTGTAGGTAATTCCACATTCAGTAAAACCAGGATTTTTAACCTAATCTTTTAGTTGCTTCAAATAAACCAACTGGCTTTCTTCATGCTTTGCTCTTATTGCAGCTTTATTTCCTAGAAACCAGAAGGAAAGAAAATACCTGGGAAGTTTTTTATACCTGTCCATTGTTGCTCAATGGCCCTAATGTGGGCATCTGTGAATTTCCAGTAATGTGCCAGCTTCTTCCACTCCCCAGGTTTGAGGTACTTAGTGGCTAATCTCCACATGACTGAGCGAATGTGCTGTGTTTCCACCCTGTGATCTTGCTTAAAGGTCAAGTGCTTTCCCACCCATGAGCTGGAGTCGCTGTTCAGGTTATCCTGCAAAGCCAGAACAGGGGTTTCAATCGGGTGCTGCAGCTGTGCCTGTTGTTCTGCAGCCTCCCACATCCTCAGCTCTGTGGGTGCCTGCGAGTTCCTTTTGGCACAGCACATTCTCTTATTCTCTTTATTCTCATTTCACTCTGTGCTAATCAGGGTTAAAAAACTCCCGTTAATAGCCACTTTGCTGGGGAAGCCCATGCGGATCACGATTTGCATTCCTACACTGCCTTTCATCTGGGGTTTGGTGCAGAATCATTTAATTAAATCTCCTGCTTCCCTGCAACATCAGCTTGTGCTCACAGCCCTTACATGCCAGGCTGCAAAGAGGCTGAATGACATTCCCCAGGGCTGCATGGGAAGCCAATGCAAGGGCCTGATACACAGAGCATGACTTGAAGCTGCACCTAAGCCACAGGCACACGCCTTCCTTTCCTTCCTTTTCCTACCTCCCTAGAGCACTGGTATGTGTATATGCCCAAAATCTTTAGATGCAAGGGACGTGGCATTTACCTATATTTTCAGTTCACTCTGCTCAGCTTGGTTTGGGCACAGGCTTGGGGTAGGCAGAGTTTCAGAGCAGGGACTGTTGCTGAGAGGCTGCAATTTGAGAGGGAAGTTGGTTGTATGACTCCAACAAAAACTGATCACTGTTCACAAGAGATGTCTCCTTCCACTGCTGCAAAACTCTCCAAGTCCCATTTGGTGACCTCAGACTAAGCATTTTCCCGCTCAGTCCTTCAGCTGGTTTCTCCTTCTGGGAAAAGGAACTAATGCTATCTATCCCTTTGGGAGCAGCTATTAAAGAATTTTTGAAAACCCCTGTTCCCATCAGCGCAGCCTGGGATTTCTAACAACAGAGGCCTTTTTAAATAAGGAAAGCCCTAAGTAGATGCTGTTGGCATGGTGAGGACTTCTGTTTTTCTTAAGGGGATGAAAATAGAGGTCAGGTTGTCACGAGATGTTCTGTATTTTTTTTCCTTTGACAGCTGGTATGTGGAGTCTCAATGGAGAGGAGAAAGCACAGGGGGTGCTGTGTAGAGCTGCTCACCTTTTCCCATTTGTAAAATCGGTCAGCTTTGATAATCATGTCCGCCAAGTTGACGTGATTGCCTCGAGCGGCGACATCCAGAGATGTTTTCCCTTGCTGAAATTAGAAGCGGAAAATGAGCTGGAAAAGACTTTGCACCTTAGGAAGTACAATCTCCATGCCCACCGAGCACCAGGCTCATGGACTGCTGAGTAATGCACCCAGCCAGGACCTATTCTCCACCTGTGAACACCTCAAATGTGAGCTGGTGTCAAGCTACTGCTTTCAGGGCACGGGGAGTGGTTTTCCAGGCTCTGCAGCATCTCTTCTGTTGCTACAAGGGATCTGCCTGTTTTGCAGGAGCTGTTGGAAAAGCTTCCTGCAACCCAAAAACATGGGTGCAGCCATCAGAGGAGGAGCTCAGCTCTGCAATCCAAGGCATTTTATAGCTTTCTGCACAGCAGGTTTGCTGACACATGAAACCAAAGTGATTTATACAGCCTCATTAATTTTATAGGCTCCAGATACACATGATTAGAAATGGTCTCCTGGGAGAAGCACAGGTTGATGGGACTATGAAAATGTGACTGAGTTCCTTACATGAATATGATTTGAGATTGGGTAGGGGGGAAATTGTAGTTCTATCTAAAATCATAGAGCAGAAAAAGAACAAGATTTGAAAGTCGCATGAAGGAAAGCGAGCCAGCCCAGGCACCAGATGCCAGGGAGAAGAGTTCCAGCCTCCTATGTGGCCAGAAACCAAACTTCATACAGAAAAGTGTGAATGTGTCGCCTGCACTGAGTGTCACTGCGGTTCCACAGAGTGCTGGAAGGTGGCAAACATTCACCACAGCTGAAGGCCAGTTCAGCCAAGTGACTTCAGGTCTGCACTTGCTCTAACCCACTGTGCATGGCTAACACTGTTTTAATCTCTGCCCAAGGCCCTTCAGAATTTTCTGGGCACATGCTACACGTTCAGGTCACTTGGATTTACCTGAATCCTCTAGAATTCATTCCACTGATTTTATTAGATGGCAAAAGCCCTGGAACCAGTGACAGATCTATACCAACCAGATCCATTTAACCTATTAGAACATGTGCGCTGTAATTCTTGAGGTATATTTCTTATCAATATTGGAGGAAATCTTTGATTTCACTGTGTGTAATAGTACAAGTAGAAGCAGAAGGAACTAGAACAACTTTGAGAAGGAAAACACTGTTCATTGTGTGAACTGTTTTCTACAAACCGGTCACTTCTTTCCTGGAAAACACATCAAAATAACCTACTCAGCAGTGTTTTAAGGCCTTATCCCTGGAAATATCCAGATTTTAATATTACTAGCCCTCCTTGAAAATTATGAAAAACAGTGGCAAAAACCATCTATCTACATTTTGCCCTCATACTCCCCCAGAACCCCATTTGACCCATGAAGACCTTTACCTTGTCTGCTAGCTTCAGGTTGACCCCTGCAATGAGAATCATCTCAGCAATGTCCTGTCGGCCGTGCTCCGCGGCGATGTGGAGTGAGGTCTGCTGCCTCTGCAGAAGGAGGCAGAAAGGACTACGTTTCAGAGAAGGGCAAGAGGGAGGCTGGAAGGACACAAAACGACCAGGAGGAAGCACTCTGTGCGCTTTGGGACTCTTTAATGGAAACCAGTAAAATCAAACATAAAATGTGTCAATTTTATGGTATCATCAGGACAGAACATTGCTACAAGAATGAAGGTTAACTGAAACAAGCTACACAAAGCTCCTCACTCAGAAAGTTACAAGTTGGTGAGACAACCAGCTACCTCCAGGCTTGCATCCTATTCTCAGCTCTCCAAACATTTTGCAGAACATCTTCCAACTTGAAATTTGTCCTACCTGCTTCCAGCAAGGAGGAGAGAACCTGACTATGCAATGCTGCTGTGCACAGCTCCCAGGGACATGGCACAGGCCGCGTGCTGAATGCCATTAAGTGATTACCTCACTGCAACACTCAGAATCATTTCACAGGTTTCACATTTCCTAAGCTGCCCTTCCAGGTTTTCCACATTTTAAAGCACTCCTCTTTAATCCTGTCCCCAAGGTGATAAAATCCCCCATGAAACTGGTTCACATTTCAAAGCCAAAGAACAGGAACTGCAGTCTTACATTATCTGGAATGTCAAGGTCACACTCTGCATCGATGAAGAGTTTCACCATTGCTGGGAAGTTTTGCAGGACTGCAATGTGTGTTGCTGATGCATTTTGCTGTGGAAAGAAGACCCTGCACTTAGGAAGAGATAAGCTCATAGCACTCAAAGGACCATGCTGTGCCCAGCATGTCTTAACTCTATCACAGCTGCCAGTCTGAACTGTGGGCTGACTCGAATACTGTAGCATGGGTCCTTCCAGAGTTGCTTTGTGCTCTTGAGCAGCTCCACAAACTGTTTTTACCTTTTTGTTAGTGGTGAGAGCATTGAGAGGGACTTACATGATTTACAGCATCTGGGTGGATTCCTGCATCCATGAGGATCCTGGCTATCTCCTCATAGCCGTGCAGTGCTGCGTAATGAAGGCAGTTCATCTTTTTCTGAGAGTCAAGTTAGAGGAGAGGAGTGTTAGACAGCACTTCTTCCCAGAGGCTGCAGTTGTTAGGCTATCCACAGAGACTTCCCTGCTTCCCTCCTGCAAGACCCCACATTCACAAATTCATGGAGATTGTCTCCACAGTCAAACCAGTCCCAGGGAGCCTCACCTGCCTCTTTGTACAAAACTATGTGTACCTTCCTCTAGACTCCCGGTGCTACGCTATTCACATTCCCTGTGAATGCAGAGCTCCACACGGCCTCCCCCAGTAATGGGTGACCTGGGAAGCCACAGGCCACAAATCCACAAAGCAGGGTTTGGGAATAGAATCACTTTCACAGAACTAACCTGGGTTTGGGCATTGATATCAGCACCCGCTTCCACGAGCAGCTTCACACAGTCCCTATGTCCCCCCTCAGCAGCCAGGTGCAGGGCCGTGAGTCCTTCCTGCACAAGGCAAGAAAGGACACAAACAGCATTTCTGTAGACAAGGCCCAGACAGAGCAGTGAAATGAGCCACACTCTACCCCATCTTCTGAAGCCATGCCCTCTTACAGTACCAGTTCTGAGGGCCAGGGATCTCCAACTCATTGTTAAGAAAATAGAGGACACGATTATCTGCCGTGGACATACCAGAGTACTGCTCTGTCCTGATGTCACTGGCCACGGGCCAGAAGACAGACACTGCGTTCACCATCTTTCCTCCCCTTCAGCCCATCAACAAATCAAAAAGGATTTCACATGGACAATGAAAACAAACCATTTTCCCGGAATAGCCCAGAGATAGAACTGGAAACCTGTGACCCTCAATCACTGGTTTTCCCTTCTGAGGGTTGCAGCTCATTTCATTACAAGAAAACAGAAGCAAGCAGAATTCCTAAGTGATTTAATCTGGTTTTATTATTGCTCTTCACACAAAGGGCAGCTCATCTGGGGGGAAAAAAATGCTACCAGTTACCACAGAAGGTGGCTCCCCTTTTGCTTCAGATCTTAATTACAATCAAATACACTTTTCAAACAAGATTTTTAAAAATGCTGATAAAATTTAATTGGGAGTGTGCCCTGGAATAAATAACAGCGATACTAAGCCAATATTTGCTATCTAAATCATTAACTGTGTTTCAGCCACATGATTTTCCAGAGCAGATCTGTCAAAAGAGAGATCTCAAACAGAAGGTCCATATATTCAGTGACTAAGTCAATACTTTAAAGCACAGTGAAGTTTAGTTTAAAACACACTCAATAACCATTTAGGCACTTGAATGTACAAGGGTCAGAAGAAAAAGAGAGATTAAATGAAGTGATAAGGTAGGTCAGCAGTTACAGCAGGAAGAGAAGGCAACACTTTAAAGCTGGAAATTGGTCCAAGACGGATACTGCCTTTCATTGATACCTGCAAGTGTGACCTGCATTTACCCACATAGGATTTAGATAAAATCAGCTATTTTCTAGATCTCTCCTGTCAATACTGAGTATTCAGCCTGATGACTGTGGCAGGAGAGTATTTCTAGGGAGGAAAAGGGCAAAACTGAAATGGCTTTGATTTCATTTAAGTGTTCTTACTGAGTTTTTTTCATCAAGATCCACTCCAACCTCTATAATCTTCTGCAGCACAGAGAGGTGTCCATTTTTAGCAGCTAAATGCAATGCTGTATTTTCTTCCTGAAAGCAAACGTTACTACATAAATATATGTATCACAAGAGTGCATGTTCATACACCACAGCCTTGCACAGAGTATATCCAGCCTGGCTGACAACAGGTTGTAACCAGTAGCATGACTCTGAAGCAATATAGTTGCAACAGGGAGTGAAGAACCCCAGCTACCTTAAACTGGAGTGTGGTCCACCAGGCTAGCTGTGTATCCTGTCTGAAAAGTCCTGGAGAGAAATCCAACATGGACTAAGGTGTACATAGCTTGAAGTGGATAGAGAAGAAGAGCTCTGACATGCCACATCCATAGTTACAACTGTGAACAACTTGCCTGCATGAGCCTCATTTGGTATCCTGTTCCCTGATTTTCACATCCCCTGATCCTTGGACTTCACCTCCCTTGCATGTGGTTTTATGCCCTTACCTTGTCTTTGGCATTGTGAGAACAACCCAGTCGAATGAGGAACTCCACCACCTCCGGCCGCCCATGCTCTGCGGCCAGGTGAAATGCTGTCCTGTCCATCTTTAAAGGAAACAAAGAAACAAGTCCAAAAAAGGCTCAGAAAGCACAAGATCAGATCACCTCCTGCAAGAAGCTTGAGCAGAGCCAGAATCTCCAACAACCCTAAGCTCAATTTGCAGGAAGACTTCTGGGAGTAGTGTGTGATTCTCTTCCCAAGACCAAGGGCAACATTCCTGCTAAGCTCAGCACAGCAAGACTAGACCTTGTGAAACAAAGCTGTGAAGAGCCTTCCTACCTTGTCTGTCTCATCCACACACACGTCCTCCAAGTTTTCCATGATGAACTCCATGACCTGGATGTGTCCCCTCTGAGCTGCACAGTGGAGCAGGTTCCTGCCATTCTGGAGAGGAGATAAAGGACTGCTCATTTATCAAGTCCAAGACTGTGGGACAATCAGTCTCTTTTGACAACCTGTTCCTGTTAGCAAAGACCCATTTCATCCCTCCCTGCACCTCTAGGGTGCTCTTGTGCTGCAGGCAGCAAGTTATGACTGAAGTATTAATGCTCCTTTTCCCAGCCAGGGTCTGTTTGAATACGTGGACTGCTGATTCACTAAACCCATTTCCCATTTCTGTAACACCTTCCTCACCAGCACTGCCCAAACCTGAGCTGAGGAAGATGTGTGCATCTCTAGAGCTGCAATTATTACACCTGTTTTAGGGATAAGGCAGAGTGCAGATGGCAGAGAGTAGATGCTGTCACACACGACTACCTGGGCTCACAGGTAAGCCTCTCTCTGTCCCCCAGCACTGTCTAGAGCCGTGTGAGGGATGCACACAGGGAGACTCTCACCCTGTTGACACGGGTAGTCTTGGCCCCAGCATTGACAAGGATCTGCAGGACATGGAGGTGGCCAAACCAGGCAGACAGGAGAAGCGGATTCATTCCAAACTGGGCAAAAGAAAAGAGAGATACAGTTAAACTGCAGCCACCACCATCCCCACCCTGGAGGGAAACTGTCCCCTTAGCTTCATGAAGTTTCCCAAATCTATTTGTTTCTCACTGGTATTTTTTTTAGCCACAGTTTCTCCAATTATTATTATTCCTGTCACAGATATTCATAGCAACTGAACAGAGAACTGCCTCTTGACAGCTACTTCCTATTTAATGGTAGGTGTTAGTATGGGGGAGAGAGAACTTGTTGGCTGTCACTGTCACCTCACAAGCCCCAGCAACACAACCAGAAGCAGCCAAGCATCCCCATGCTCTACAGGAAACCTCACAGATTCTACCAGCCTACTCCTAGTCACTGTGCACGCAGGGAAGAGCCCAAAACACAGAGCACAGACGTATCTGAAAACAAGGCTTGCTCCAGCCCCTCGCTCAGCAGGTGCAGTGTGCCACCCTGCGTCACCCACCCAGGGCTAAGGTGAGGTCTGTAACTGCTGGCCTAGCACCCAGTCCCCGGCGCTTCCCCAACACCAAACACATCTGCAGGACATGCAAGGAAGAGTCGCCTTTGTACACTGTCTTCATCATCCACAGGGACGTTGTGATCCAGGAGCAGTCGCACGGCATCCACGTTCCCTGCTCCCGCAGCCCAGTGCAGGGCAGTGCGGTCTGTCTGGAAGGGAAGGACAGGGAGAGGGAAGGCTGATGAATGCAGTGTGTGTGTGTATCCACCAGCCTTTCTGAAGGCCAAAATATCCTTGGCCATCTATGGAGTCAGAATTTCTCACAATGTGCACGTTTTTCTTTAGACACAGCCCTTCTGTCTCTGCTCTCCTGTCAGGTGTTAGTCATCTTCTACTCAGGAACTGCAGTTTAGGACTATAACAATAGCACTGGTGTGAAGAACATTGCTGACCATCAGTGGACAGACTGAAACAGGATGATAGTGCTGGGGATCTCAGTGTGTTGTGAAAACTGCTTGGTTGCCACATTTGGCACTGGGCGTTGTATTTTAAAGCTTTGACAAATTAAGCAGCTAATGAGAAGAGTAGCGTTAAGGAGCTGCAGTTCTGAAATGCCCTCAGCACTTCCTGCAGCTTAGAGGTGGAAAAACCCAGGACTTACATTGTTTTTGGCTTTGATGTCAACTCCTCTTCTCATGAGTTCCTTCATCCTAGCTGTGTCATTTCGCTTTGCCGCATCATGGAACTCCTTCTCTGACTGAAGCACTGCAACAGAGCAGAAGAGTGAGCATTAAAACAGTGCTGGCAAGGAGCATGGAGCAGCATGCCCCAACAAACCTCCCCTTCACCTCACCGGCCCCTGTGGCTTCAGGGAAGGATGACTGCAGAAAGATTCTTCCAGCAAGAATCCCAGCCCTACAGATGTTGGCATATTTGCTGGATTTGTCCTCTCCAAGAGTCTCTCCTTCCCTGAGAATCCCTGTGCCACGTCCATGCTCTTCCAGTCCTACACACTTCTCTTGTAATTCAGTATCTTTCTCTGCATGGATTTGCTCCAGCTGCAAAACCTTTTGATCCATGAGGTCCATGTCCTCTGGGCACCCTCTGAGGCCCAGAGTCGGTGTGAAGGTTCTGACAGATGGCACAGACCCTCTCCTCCATCCTTCCACCTACATCCCACTTCACTACAAGGAGGCCTTTACACATGGTCCTGCTGTCCCCCTCCAGGCAACCTGAACCAGCCAAGCGGTACAAAACTGCCAGCCTGGCCTGTGATTAGTGTTCCATCTCTTAACAAACCATGGCAGTTCTGCACATAATTTACCATGACTGGCAGTATTTGTCCTGCACAGTTAGGCACAATTTAAGAGTGTTTACTCTCCACGCTGGGCCTTGCCCCAGCAATCTTCTCCTTGATCGAACAAACCTTCCTGCCAAGAAACGAGAGCAAGGCTGTGACTCTGAGCCTGCTGCAGCCCGACAGGGAGGCTCTGAAGGTTTTTGGCAAGGCTGGTGTCAGTGTTTGTTGGACTCAGTCTCTGCCCTAGTGCTTTTGGGGAATTCTTTCAAGAAGTGCTTGAGTCAGACTCTTGTCCTGTCACATCCCACTGGAAAGTTGGCCCAGAGGCTCTGATCTCTTCTACAGTTCTGCAGAGCTCAGACTGCAGTTTGAGGGGCAATGCAACTTCAGTTTGCTTCAACATATCAACTAGATACTAAGCACACACCATACAAGAGGCTTAAAAACAAATTATTGTTCCCATACCACCACACTGAGGGAGATAAACAGGAGACTTGCTGCCTAAATAGCACTATTTATCTCTTCAGAAGGCACAGAAGAAAGGCATCCTTACTGTGGACTCTTGGAGCAACAGAGGTATAATCTCATCCTTCAATTTCCATTACCTTCAAACAAAAAACTTTAGCTCAAGAAAAACACAAGTAACACAAATTTTAATGCTAGACAGGATCATTCAACAGTGTGTTTATCCACGTAACACCAGACATGGTCATCTGAGAGTGTGTGATCAAGAGTGCTGGACCTGCTGCTACAATGAAGGAAGTAGGATTTGGACTCTGATTTCTGAAGAAACAGGATTTCCTGTACTGTGTATTAAGACTCTGTTATCACCTGCTCAGGTGTGTTAACAGGATTGCATTTCACCTCACACAGACCCTTCATTTGAGAGGAAAGACCAGGAGAACTTGTGAAAAACATATGGAGTTTTTGTTAATTATTAATACCAAAGACTACACACATACCACCTCCCTGTAAATGCTTATCTCCGTTCAGTGGAGTAAATCCTATGTTACAGCGAGTGTTGCTGACCCTGCTCTCCTGGTGACAGAAGTGTGTTCTTACATTTAATAGTCACATAAAGCATCATTGTCAAGAGATGCCAAACCACCCCTTGACTTATTTATTCTTTCCACTACCTGTGAAGATGCAGTAAAAAACCTGGCATTGCTAAGGCTGTAGAACTCACAATTTATTTATTTTCAGCAACACATGAGTAACAGCTTGATGGTCTGAGTTTCCTATTTAAGATCCACAGTGGCTCTGTAAGTGTAAGTCGCTCTCATCATGGCATGCACCTGTCCAACACCAACATTTCAGTGGATATTTAGCAGTTTTACTTCTCTTTCAAGCTCACAATTCCATGGTATTTCATAGCTTGTGCTACTGAATAGGAATTCAGTTACTCCAAACAGTGTGGAAAACATTTTAAATTATTTTCCCTCAGTGCAATGCACCAACTCACAGGCAGTTTATTATGCAAGAGATGTAGAAAAGCAGCAAAGAAGGTGAAACACATGCAAAGAAACGTGCAAAAACAATCCACTGGGCTCTACCGGGGGCTGCAGGACACAAAGACAACCCGGGATGTGGACTGGGGGACAAAGGGGGCCAAAACCCCCAAGTGCGGGGCACCAGAGTTATTGCAGCATCTCAGAGATACAGGATGCTTTGGGGCAACAGCAGAATTGATTCAAGGGTAGGTTTATACACCTACGTTGTTACTGAGAGGATTTTCACGTGTCGGGTTATCCTTTAGAGCATCCCGGCTCTGCCCCTCAGCCCCGCGGCGCCCGCCCGTCCTCCTCACACGAATCCCCCCTCACGGCGCTGCGCCCCCCGCCCAACTGGGGCAGCCCCCGCCTCGGCCCCACTCACGGGTGTCGCCCTCCGACGCCAAGTCGTCCCCCATGTCGCGACACAGCGGCCTGGCCGCTGCCGCCTCAGGGCGGGCTGAGGGCGAGTCCCCACCGCCTCAGGGCGGGCTGACAGGCGCGTCCCCGCCTCCTCACAGGCCACCCCGCCGCCGCAGAGCGCCTCTTTAGCTGCTCTTTATATCATAAAATAAGGCCACTTTCCGACAAACACGGTGTTTTCGGGCCGTTTGGGGATGACTTGAGGGGGGGAACATCCAGCTGCCGCCATTTCGGCCAGGTGCCGCCCTTCCACTCAGCGCGGCTCTGCTGAGTGCTGATGCTTCGAGGTGGTGGGTGGTTTAAAATTAATTTAATTCTGTTTCCAAAGCAATTTGGTAGGAGAGAGATTTCTAATCATTGGGAACTACGGGGTGGTTTGGGATTTTTTTCCCTGAAAGCAGGGCTCAGGATTTGGTGTTTCCAAGGAATGAGGTTTTCGTGTTACCACACGTCTGGCAGCGGGTGCAGGAGGGGGCAAAAGAGCTTTGCCCTCAGAGTTTTAGTGAATTCTCCAGTTTCAGCATCTGAGGCTGGTTTTATCTTCTTTTTTCTTCTCCATTTTAATATTATGATAAGGAAAGAACGAGGCTGAGCTGAGGCTGGGGGTAGAATCAGGTCTGTTTCTGTCAGTTCCCCATAGGACTCCTCCCCTGGAATCCTGCATCCAGCTCTGAGGCTTCCCAACATAAGAAGGATGTGAAGTGCTGGAGGGGCTCCAGGAGAGCTGGAGAGGGACTATACACAAGGGCCTGCAAGGACAGGACAAAGGGGAATGACTTCCCACTGACAGAGGGCAGGGTTAGACGGTATATTGGGAAGGAATTATTCCCTGTCAGGGTGAGGAGGCCCTGGCACAGGTTGCCCAGAGCAACTGTGTGTGCCCAATCCCTGGAAGTGTCCAAGGCCGGGTTGAATGGGGCTTGAAGCAGCCTGGTCTAGTGGAAGGTGTCCCTGTCCATGGCAGGAGGTGGAACTGGATGATCGTTAAGTCCCTTCTAATCTAAACCATTCAGTGGTTCTTTGCTGCTGATCTCGGGATAGGAGAGGTGACATCAGGTTTGTATTCTCTCCCTGGACTCTGCTGGCCCACAGACGTGGTCCTTGTCAGGACTCCCTGGAGGAGTCTCCCCGAGCCTCCCGTCGCTGTACCGCTGATTTTGGCTGCGAGCTCACTCTGATGCCGGTCACCACATGAGGGTGCCAGTGCAGTTCACCTGCCACGATTTTCTGCTTGAGCAATAAACCCTAGGGTGCAGATGGGGCTGTTCCCTGGGTTCAGGACAGTTTTGGGGTACACCCCTGTCCCAGGAACCCTTGTGTGGGTCTCCACTGCTCCTGTGAGAGAGCATGGGACATTTGGTGTGGTGGGAGATGAGGGGACGCAGGCAGTGTCCTGGAGGGATGCAAAGATGCAGAGACCCTCTGCTCCTCCAAACGTATGTGTGTGGGCACAGCTACACCAGAACTGTCTTCAGGGCAGGGAGATGGGTGGTTTTCCAGCTCATTGAAGAACATCAGAGAGGGATTCAGTAGCCAAGTGCTTGCTGATGCAGTTGGACCACCACGGCTTGGCCTGCCCAGCTGTGAAATGGGGAGGTGGACCCTAAGCTCTTGAGCAAACACAGAATGTGTGGGGGTTTACGGAGAGCTGCTGCTCTCAGAGATTTGGATTTGTGTTTTGTTTGCCTTTTATTCAAATTGAAGTTAAAAAAAAGACTCTCTGGTAGGAAAAGCGAACATAAGGGCTGTCTGGATAAAGGGGAAGCCCTTCTTTTGTACAATAGCTCAGCGGGTAGAGTATCCTCCCCGAGGAAAGGGGAAAGCTGGGCTTGATCCTTGTTTCTGCCGGAGGGGAGGTGCAAACCTCGGGCCGCACAAGACCCCAGAGAGCACCGTAAACAACAGGCTGCAAGCATGTCTGGTGTGGAGAGTTTTTCTTGCTCTTTCCTGTTATTTTAAATAATTAATGATTTGATGGAGCAGGGAGTGGAGAAGGCAGGTGTCCCGTCTCCCTGGAGAGCAGTCTGTGCACCCGGCAAGACAGAGTCTTGCTCTTTCTCGATGAATATTTAAGTGTCTTCAGACAAACTGGAACGGCGCCAGCAGGAATGACTGAGAAGGGCTGAGCCCTTCCCACTGGGTATCCTAGTGCCTGGGGGCTGGGGAAACAGCCCTGAATAGGGCAGGGAATAATCCCCGCTTGCACGGACTACGGAGGTACCACGCATCCCAGCCTTAGGTGGGACCTCTGGCTCTTGCTAGCCTTTTGTTATGCTGTAGGAGATCCTTGGAAAGAAAGCTGTCTGGATTTAACCTGGCGCTGTTAATGTCATTGTCTTCCAGAGCCTGAATCAGCCAGAACTGATCACCCACGGCTCTTCTGCTGCTTAAAGCTGATCTCCGAAGAGAAATAGCACAGATGCACTGAGAATTACATCTGTTTGTGAGCTTGGATGTTTCCAGCAGGCAGAAAAAAAAGCAATGTAGGCAGTTCCTTCTGTCCTTCCCAAAGCGGTATGTGTTCAGGGGTGGAAGGGACCAAGGCTTTCTGCTGATACTAAGTACAGAATGCTGCGACGATTTATTAATGACACTGAACACTTGCCTAGCGATCCATTTATTAGCTAAAAGACCTAAAAGAGCTTTTGGATTTTTCCACTAATGTTGTAGAATAATGAATGACAGGGGGAGATGGTAATCTGAGCCCTTTTTGCAGTGTATTCCAGACACTGACCCCATCTTCAGAATGGTCTTAAAGTCTTCGACTTCATTTCACTTGAAGAATAATTTTAATCTGAGACAGCTATGTGCTCTTTCTCACTTAGAAATGAAGCTCTCTGACAGAGCATTTTATGCTCTTATCTTGCATGCACAATTTTTATGTACTGCTTTAGGATAATCATTGTTTTCAATCACATTCAAAAACCACGAGCCAAGCTGCTTAAATCCATGTAATTTTAAAATGTGCCTCTGTTAGGTCCCTGGTTTAGTTGTACACACTGTGATTTTCAAGCCAGTCAGATTTGCAGTTATCCATGTAATACAGCCCACAAACCAGTATGTGTTTATGCAGAAACAGTTGCTTACCTAGAGGTTTAGCAAATTGGACTTTAATTTATAATCTTCCTTTGGAAGCAAAACTGGAAGGTGACTCCTCCTGCCTGCAGCTGCCTGTAGTTGGGGAAGCCAAGCCTCTGCTTCCCTGGAGCTGCCCACAGCAGGGGAGCCTGGCTTGAGGAACAGCCTCCATCCTTGGAGTATTGTCTTTTCTGGCATGTGCTGCCACAGACAGGAAATTGAATATTGCATGGGAGAGGGGATGACCGCGTCCCTCTTTCAGTGCTGATAGACTGTTACATGACAGGGTGTCAAACTGCCCCATGTGCTGAGGCAGCAACCATGGGCTCTGCCTGGCAGCACCTAAACCAGACCTCTGGGCACCGTGGCACACGGCTGCCATTGATGGTCACTCCAGGCACTTGTTTGTGCTGGTCTGTGTCCCTGTTGTGGGTATATGAAAGGCACTAACCATGCCAGTTCTCTGCCCTGGATTGCAAACTGCTCTGTCAGATATGTCCCATTAGAATGGAATACACGTTACAGCTCAGGCTACATGGCTTCATGTGTGGCTCCAGCTTATTTATTTTTTGTCTGGGTTTGGCTTTTAGTTGTTCTGTAGACTAGGTTATTTTTGGTGCTTTCTTTGATAACTCTGTTCCTGTGACATGCTGCGGAGCCAGAACTCCTCTGGGAACATCCCAGCAATGCACACAAACATCAGCCCCATAGCTTCTAACATTCAACATATGGAGCTTTCAGAAGGCCTGGACACCTAATGGGACTCCACAAACCCACTCTGGAAGCTTGAGAAGGGTTCCAGCCCTTTCCTCAAAGACTGCATTCATTTCCTTGAAAGGCTTCCACAGAGGAACAGCTTGTTAGAGGGACCTGTGGAGCTTGGAAGCTTTGCCAATAATAATTCAAGCCCAATTCTGAAGTCAAATATATAGCTAAACAGAGACTGTCTGATGACTGGATTAAACACAGACTGCATCTGAGTGAGCTCGACACTTCAGGTTTTTGTCAGTGTCCATTTCACAAGCCTATAATTCCATTTTTCCTGTCTTCCCAGACTCTACTCATCCTGTGTAGTGTTTCAGACAGTGCAGAACGAGGTATTTCAGCAGAACTGTTGCTCCTAGCTCAGGAAGCAGCCTGAAACACAAAGTGATGTTCTTTGCTTTAGGCTTAGGAATAATCCAGTATTATGGGATTGGAGGAAATCACGTTAGAGAAACTGAAGGGTTTGCTTGTTGGTAAGAAAAAGTCTTAAGGAAGCAGGCAGAGATGTCAGAGAGGGTTG
>WBMZ01014911.1:0-18390 GCA_013400975.1 Atrichornis clamosus
AACACAAACCCACCACAACAGGTCAACTGATGTGGTCCTTTCTCTCCACTCAGCACTGGTGAGACCTTGCCTGGAGTGCTGGTCCAATGATGGGCTTCTAGTACAAGAAAGACATAGACATGCTGTGGTAGACAGTGAAAAGTCACTAAAAAGTTGAAGGTATTGATGCATCTGCCATATGAAGACAGGTTGAAACTGCTGCAACTATTTACTCTAAGGAAGATTCAGGAGACTTTTATCTATGTGTATAATACCTGATGGGACACAAAAGAAGATGGAGACAGACTCTTAGTTGTGCTGAGTGAGAGGATGAGAAGTGGTGGGTACAAACTGAACTGAAATGCAGTAAAAACTCTTTAACCATAAGTAAAAAACCTTTTTTTTTTTTTTTTTAATGGCAATGACAGTTGAAAACTGGAACAGAACCCACAGAAATTGTGGACATATCCCTTAGCAACCTGCTGTAGCTGTCTCTGCTGTAAGCAAAGGTAGAACTGGGCAATCTCTAGAGGTGCTGGCCAGCCTCAGACACAATGCAGTTCTGTGATTCTTCTAGTGGAAGATGTCCCTGCCACAGCACAGGAGTTGGAATGATGTGATCTCTAAGGTCCCTTCTAACCCAAATCATTCTGTGATCCTATGATTCTGTGACTAAGACAATTAAATCCAATGAAAAATAAGGTTTTTTAATGTTTCTAATAAGTAAAAGAAAATTAACTTTAAGGGCTGAAGTAGCTGTGTGGAAAAAAACAATTACACAACACATGGCATTCTTTTTGAAAGTTGTTTCTGACCAGGTTAATGTCAGCAAGATAGGCAGCAGTGAATAAATTGTAAGACCAATTCCAAATGCTGTTATCTCCACATTACATTTGTGAAAAATGTTTGATTGCATGGAAATACTTCTTAAGGCTTTGAAGTTCTTCATTTCAGAGCCAAGACAAGATACCTCATGCCATTTTATGTAATTTTAGTGACTCTTCACAAAATACTCATTGAACATGTTTAAGATCTAGATTACATGATTCTGGTAGATTACTTCTGGGCTAATGGTGGCAAATGACACACTCCAAGAAAGGTGAAATTCTCCCCAAAATACAGTGAAATTAATGCTGCCAAAACTGGGTTGAATATTTTCCAAGAGTATGTCCGAATAAAACTCCTCCATCACTCACTTGGGTGCCAATGAACTTTGGATATTTAAATGCAGTGGAATCCAAGAGCTCATTTACTACATTTTCATGACTGGCAGGATTTTTTTCTATTTTTGTTTTAGATATTCAAGGACATTTTCTATATTAAGAAACAAGTTTCTTGTTCTGGATTTACTTAAGTTTTGAATCTCTTTGTCATCTTACATATGACAAAAGAAATTTTTTTTAAAAGTACTAAGATTAATTGCCTTCTCAATTAAATTGGTGAAAAGATCATAATTTTGATCTATGCTACTGTAACTGAAGAGATGATGGATTTTTCATTTGGAAATTTATTGTGAATTCCTAGGAATCTAGTTATCCTTGCATGGTTTTTTTTGATAGTGAAAGTTGGTCTGATGATTAAATGTTTAATAAATTAACTCATGACACTGCCTGTATTGAATACGACTTGTCAGGTCCTCGCTTGTATGAGAGAGGAACATCCTACTGAGTAAAATATAATAGTATAAATACAAGTGATATAATTAGGGGGAAAAAGGTAACCAGTTATACACACAATTATTTCTCATTTTTAACACTCATTGTACTTTATAAATTTAGATCTCTTATGGGTCTTTGATGTCTACCAGAATACTCTATGCCACATTTCCTGTTTTGTTACTTCAGTGACTATTGTGAAACTACTCAGGGATACATTTGGTCCCTATGAGACACCCTTGGAGGTGGAAAGGGCAGTTGACTTTTTACAGGGATTCACATTTAGCTGTGAAAATTTCAAATATGCAACACTAAATCACATTATACATATCATCTATTTATGTATATAGTATGTATACGTGTTTATGGATCTGCTGAAGACCAAATGGCTTCTTATTGAGAGTTCTGTACACAGGGAATGGTTATAGCTTTCCGTCTGTATATACATGTTGTTTTCAATAAGTAATCTCTAGAAAGTCGTTGGAATTATAAATATGGTAAATACAGAGACTTTGAATAAAAAAGGCAGAATGTAGAAGAGGAGAGATTGAACTGATCTGCGCTCAAAAATGGAATTGAAGTGGGAAAAAGTTCTTCACAGAAAAGAAGAATTCCACAAAATCTCAAAACACTTTGGAGAAAAAAACTAACCACTGTTTAAGTGAGGAAAAAAAAATAGAATCAAAAAACTCAGATGTTTGGAACAGAAAAGTAGGACGAAGGAGAATATCTATAATAAAATGAACTGTAAACACAAACTGAATTAAAAAAAAAATCACATATGGGTAAAGGAAAGACAAGGGAGAAAAAATCAGGTATTAAGCTTTTTGTAACATACATATAGTCTGTTATTGATTTACAAAATGGCCAGTCTCTGTTCTTTGGATTCCACCAGGGCAATGAACCTGCTAGGGAGATCAGAGATCCACATCTGTTGTATGATCTTAAACATAGCAAGATTTTATAAAATTTTCCTTCTACCCATCATATTCTTATATCCTGTGGATGAATGGGGATTTTAGCTATACCTGAACAAGAGGAAAAAAATCCTGATCTGTCTCTCCTCTTCCTTGACCCTTATCCTTAGAAAGTGCTGGAGTAGCTTTTTGAAGGGTTGAGATGAAGTCTTATGAAGTTTGCTGACTTACTTTAACTGTGTTACAAAAGAAAATCCTCTCGGTTTTGTAGAAGGAGAAAAAATGGTAAGGAGGCAAAAGTGTGAAGAAACATACTTCATTGTCCTGGGATGTGAGGATGTAGTAAAACAATGTATTCTCCCCCATCTGCATCAGCCCTGATGAGCCATTAATGACAGGTCATTTGCAACAACTGCCCAGTGCATGTTTGGCCCCTGGGACTGCAAGCTGGGGTTAGATAAGATAAGGAAAATCCTGTGGTGAGGTAGGGCCTCTTTTGGCTTCACAAAAGACACAGCTGGGAGAGCTTCCCCCTGGAAGCACCAACAGTAATCACACCCATCCTGAGGAGGCCATCTCTGTTAATGGGCCGTCATGGACAATGGGCAGCTGTAATGACCCAACCGCCCAGAACCTCCCAAACTATCTTATCTCATCATTCCANTCCCAAACTATCTCATCATTCCATTGGGAAATGCTCCACCCTGGGGGAGGTACACGGACATTCCTTTGGGAATATAATGAAGCTTGCCGGGACCCTGGGACATATTGTCTGGCACCGACTCCAGGAGTTGCAGAGGATCACCGCTCTCAGCCTGGGCTGCATTCACCATCTCCACTTAACTGCAACCACCTCTCCCACCAGACCGCAACCACCACACAACCAGACTGCAGCCTCCCTGCCTCCCCTGCCTCACCAGAACCCCTGCCTGGGTGTGGCCATAGCTACACCACAGGGGAAACCAGGTGACAGGCAGGAAATCTGTTACTGGTGTTTGTTGTTGTTCTTATTGTTGCTGTTTGTTCTGTTGGGTTATATCTATCTATCTATCTGTATGTTTTAGTAAAGAACTGTTATTCCTTTTCCCATATTTGATCTCAAAAGCCTGATAATTTTCAAAACTACAATAATTCAGGGGAGGGGGAGATTCCTTCCACTCCAGGAGGGTTCCTGCTTTTCCTTGGCAGATATCTGCCTTTCAAACTAAGACATTCACATTCTGTGGGAGAAGATTTTGAGCTGTTCAGCAGTGTCAATAGAGAACATTCCCCAACAGTGTCAATCCCACTACATGGAGTCAACAATGCACCCTGCTGCTGCCACATTTGTGTAACTATGCCTGCTTTAGCATGTCACTGCTCTCCTTTCTGCTAGCCAAGTTCTGATCTAGAAATGCTTATCTTGATAAGAGAGAAGGATCCTCAGTCCTTGGCCTAACTCCCACTAATTGCTCACCCCAAAACTCACGTGGAAGACTGCCCCTTGCTGCCCAGCCAAGCACTGTTAAAATGACGTCAAGTTCTCAGTCTGTGGTAAGAATCCTGATGCCAGCAACACCATAAAGTATTCTCAAAAACATGTGGAGCATGGCTGTAAGAGGAGAAAATGGGAGTGGGGTCAGGAAGGGAGTGCATGCAAGGCAGGCAGAATGTGGGAGATATGCCTAGCCGTGGGAGGAAGGCCAGGGAGAGGAATTTTGTATGATCACTGTCCCTTGTTTTACTAAGTTTAGTGCTGTGATTTGTCATAAACATTTTCTTATCTGTTTGTTGTGACAATTTTCTCCTGATTTTATATTCATGTTTTGATTGTAGCTGATGGGACAAGCACCAGTGTGCTAGGATCATTGTGGGCTTGCTCATTCATTGTTACAGCTAGCTATGCATTCACATGTAAATACAAAGCAGTTTTTGAAATAAAATTTCTGCTTTGTTATGCTTTTTTTTCAATATCTTATAAGTCTCTCCGAATAACTGGATTGGTATTTCAAAATATACCAGTGGACTAATTTATTTTTCACATAAAGACTTTTCTGACTTCCCTAAAAATGATATTTTCCCTATTGGCTGTGTCTGACTGCTTGTCTCAGTCAATGCTTATGGTGTTCTATAGAAATTGTTCCTATGAAAGTCTGTGGGATATGGAAGTAGCTTCTCAGACCATTCTTTATCATCTATTCTGCTTTGTAAATTTTTCTTCACAGCCCCGGGCTGAGACAGTTAAAAACAAAAGAAAAAAAGTGTGTTTGCTCCCTGCCCTGCTCAGGTTAAAAGCTGAAGTCATTAACCCAAAATAAAATTTTTATTATTATTGCTCTCACAGACAAGTTCTGTTTATAGTACAGCTTTAAGGAAAGATCATTCAGCTATGCCATAAATTTCCACATACAGACAAGCATTGAAAAAAGAAAGCCAATATATAAAAAGAGCTATCCTTGCAAACCCTTTGTGTTGCTCTATCATCTGTTCTAGGCATGCCAGCCAGCAGGGACCTCTAGAGGCTTCTCATGGCTTCATCCTCCTGTGTGTTGGCATCCATCATGCAGGAGATGCATCTAAGTACTCCACTGTCTGTGGGACAGCCATTTGCTCCCATGGTGCATACATGAAAGTCCCACAGATTTCCCATTCTGAACCATATGCTGCTCTCATTTATATCCCATGAGTTTGGAACTGAAGTATAATGTAAATGGGAAAGCCTAGTTATCGGGATCCGCTGTTTAATTTATGCAAAACTGTGGCATTGTCATTCTGCAAATCATATGGTACATATTTTAGGAATCCATCATTAACATAAAGATGGGGGTGTCCTCAAAAGTAGTATGTGTATGAAGACACATATCTGAATCACAGAATTCACACCCAGATTTCTACTACTACCTCGCCTCCAGGCTCCATGATATTAATTTCTCACTTTTAAGTTAGATTGTTACAGACACTAAGAAAAAATTTGCATCTGGGCTAGATTTCCAAATGCCTTCAATATTTAGTTGCATCTGTAGTTTTCAGTCAGTCATTCCCTATTTTAAAAGAAAACCTTTTTTCCTCAAAATTATACAAAAACTCTTCTTTCTGTCTTTTAAAATTGTGTTTTATTCAGGTTTTTGTGAATTTTAATATTGTGTTGGCTCTAACATTGACATGAACTATGTAATCTGTGTTTCAAGTCAGATGACCTACATTTTTTTTTTTAATTTATTTGTCTGATGGGTCAGGCAAACAAGCAAAGTTATCATATTGCTTCCATCTATGCACATTCATATGCAATTCTATTACTTTCATGATGCAGACTTTCAGTATGTTTGATTCCTAGTATTTTAAAATGTTGTGAGCCTTTAGTCGATGCCAGGCTATTGAGACCAGAGCACTGTAGTCCTGAGGCCACCACGATGTAGTGTGAGAGCAAACTGAACTTTGACTAAGCTAAACTTGCCCACTCTTGTGTGTGCCAATCCTTATTAGCTAGGCACCTGGTACCATCTAGAAAAAGAAACAAAACAGGAGGCTGCAACAGGGCAGGCTCCTCATTGCATTTACTACCAATTTGCATGTCCTTGTACTTTTCTTAGATGATATAGCTTTTCTTCTGTTGCTCTGACTGAAGGCTGGTGCATAGTTCTCCAAACTGTTAGAATAATAGAATCATAAATTATCCTGAGTTGGAAGGGATTCACAAAGATCCTCAAAGTCCAACTCCTGGCCCTGTACAGGACTACTCCAAGAATCACACTGTGTGTCTGAAAATGCTGTCCAAACCCATCTTTAACTCTCTGTGCCATGATCACTTCCCTGAGAAGCCAGTTCAAGTATCCAACCACCCTCAGAATGAAGAACCTTTTCCTAGCATGTAACCTAAACCTCCCCTGACACGACTTCATGCCATTTCATCAAATTCTCTCACTGGTCACCACAGAGATGAGATCAGTGTCTGTCCCTCATCTTCACCTCACAAGGAAGTTGTAGGCTGTGATGAGGTTTCCCCTCAGTCTCCTCTTCTCCAGGCCGAATAGAACAAGCTACCTCAGCCACTCCTCATACAGCTTCCCCTCAAGGCCCTTCATCACCTTCATAGCCCTTCTTTGGACACTTTCTAAGAGCTTTTTATCTTTCTTACATTGTGGCACCCAAAACTGCACACAGCACTTGTGATTAGGCTGCCCCAGTGCAGAGCAAAGCACAGCAAATCCCTCCCTTGCCCAGCTGGCGATGCTGTGTCTGATGCCCCCCAGGACACAGGCTGCAAGGAGACTGTTGACTTATATTTAACTTTCTGTTGACCAGGATCCCCAGGCCCCTTTCCACAGGGCTGCTCTCCAGTTTCTCTTTCCCCAGTGTGTCTGTACATCCAGAGTTGTCCCAGGTGCAGGATCTGGCACTGTGTTTTGTTAAACAGTATGAGCTGCTTGTTTGCCCAGCTCTCTAATTCATCAAGACCTCTCTGCAGGGCCTCTATGCCTTCAAGAGAGTCAAACAACCCCTCCCAGTTTAGTGTCATTGGCACAATTACTCAGTATCATTTCAAATCCTGCATCCAAATAGTTTATGAAGATGGGCCAAGGATGGAACCCTGTGGAATCCCACTAGTGCCAGGTCCCCAGTCTGATGTCACCCCATTCACTATAACCCTTTATGCTTGACCAGTTGCTCACCTGTTGTGTGAAGTATTTATTGCATTATACATTGGATATTTTTTTCCAGAAGGTTATTGTGAGAGACAGTATTGAAAACTTCACTAAAATCCAAAAAGATTACATGTACTGTCTCTCCTTGATTAACTAGGTGGGTTGCCTTGTTGTAAAAGCAAATTAAGTTCGACAAGCAGAACTTTCCCTTCATGAAGCCATGCTGGCTCTGACTGATACCTGCGTAGTTCTTCAGGTTTTTTTCAATAACTCCCAGAATAATCTTCTCTGTAATTTTACCAGTCACTGAAGTGAGCTTGACAGGCTTGTAGTTTCCAGGTTCAGCCTTTTTACCCTTCTTGAAAACTGGAAAACTTGAAAACATTAGCCAGCTTCCAGTCAACTGGGATCTTTCCAGAGTCTAAGACTATTCAAAAATAATTGAGAGAGACCTTGCCAGGACACCTGTCAGAACTTTCAGTATTCTCAGAGGAATCCCATCAGACTTCATGGACTTAAAGGAATCCAGCTGGAGGAACAGATCCTGCACAAATTCAGGGTTACTGTGAACTTATCATTGCTACAGTCATGGTCTTCTAGCTCAGGGCACTGTGACTGCCTTAGTCCGTCTTCTGTGTTGAAGACCTAAGCAAAGAAAGCTTGTGGACTAGAAGTTTGGTGCCTAGATGTTTTGTGGATTTGCACTCCAGTGCCTTCCTCCTAGTGCCAGATAAGTGTTGCCTCTGCCACTGCATCACTGAGGCTAATCATTGGTGGCACAAGAGGGTTTATTTATGTCCGTTGCTATGAAGAGCTTTATTAGGATAGGTTGCTTTTCATATCCCATTTGTGGGTTTCTCTCATAACTCTCACTTAAAAATCCTCCTCAGTAAACAGAATGGTTTAGCAGTCCTCAAAAGAAAAAAAAGTGTGAAGAGCTGCTACCTTCTTTACGCTACTCCTCGGTTCACTCTTCCTTTACTTTTTGCAACCCTACCAAGGAATATGGAGGGTAGGGAAACACTTCACCCTTGCTTAGCCTTAGAGTAAGCTAGCAATTTTGCATATCTCATCAAGTTATGTCAAGTATTCATTTCAAACCTATAGAAATTGGAGATTCTTGCTATCTAATGGTAGTGCAGAACTCCTATGATGTGTTGCAATAGGTACATGCTGAGTTCCTGGAAAGGAGTAAGCAGGATGAAGGAGGCTTTAGCCAAGTTGCATATGTTATTAAAGTGATGCCACAATCTGGTGAGCTATCATTTTTCACAGCAGATTTTCTCAGTACTCTTCAGCAGCTGAGCAGGCACTTCAAAGGCTGTGGTTTGAACTCTGCTCACTCGTGTCTGGAAAGATGCCACTCTAGGGACCATGCTCAGGACAGCTGCCTTCAGGTCACATGGGGTGTGTAAAGAAAAGCAGCCATTTCAACAGTGAGCAAGGGAGATGTGACAGTGAGATCCTAGATGCATATGCTTTTCTCATGGATTTTATTACTTCCTTACTTGAGTGAATTTTCATACCTAGTGGTGAGGTCAAGTCACCAAAGGGTTATTAAAGCCACCAAAGGTTTTGAAAGATCTTGCACATGCAATAGCACAAGGATCTTACTCTTATAGTGCAGGTAATGCAAAATGAACACTTATCCAGGAAATATTAGCAAGGTCTGAAACGTTATGCAGCCTGGCAACACAAGACAGGCAGCCTCCTATCAATTTTTAAAGGTATTTGAAATTATAAGTAAAAAGTGGTAATGTTTAATTAAATATAACCTTCCCTCCCTCCTAGAATGTTTGCACTCACCATGTTATATTGTGTGAAATTTATCTTCTGCCTATGGTTATAACCTTAAACTTTCTTTTCAGCTCTGGTACTGAAGGGACCAAGATTTTCCTTGAATTTTGTCAAAACATCAGTGACTAATTTTAGATGTTTAGCTCTTCAGAGAGCAACAAATGGAAAGCTTTTTTCTCTTTCACAGAGACACTCCCTTCTCATGTAGTATTCTATTGCTGTGTAATTGGTAAAAGTGCTGGACAAGTGGGTGAAAGGCAATGTTATTTCTTACATTCCATTTGTTTTCAGGGGTCTGTTGATTTTAAGAGGCTAGTCCATCCCTACATACAGAATATTCTTTATCTTTGATCCTAACTTCATTTTCCAGGCTATGTACTAGCTACAGTCTCCTCAGAGCCTGATTTCATCTCTCTTTTTTCTTGTTCACATATATGGTCAGTGAACAGTGTGTCACTGAGACATGTTCACTCCAAGCTCTGTATCCATTCTCCTGTACCGCATTTTATATACTTTATCCATCTTAATGTCAGCTGTCTGGTAATGATCAGCAGTGTGGGACTGATTATTGGCTTTCAGGAGAACTGTGGAGATTGTAATTAATACAGTCTGTTGAGTTTGATGTAGAGATGTTGAACTTTCTATGATTGATGAAGCCAAGAAGGATATTAGTCAAGAACAGACATGTTCCTGTGTATCCTGTGTTGTGGTTTTGCAAGACCTGGTCTTTGGTAGTGGTGGGGCTGCAGGGGTGGCTTCTGTGAGAAGCTGCCAGAGGCCCCACCATCATGTCCTGCAGGGCCAGTGTCTGTCTGGCTGCAAAGATGGACGTGCTGCAGGCCAATTAGAAGTGGTAACGCCCCTGTGAAAACAGATTTAAGAAGGAATTCAAAACAATTCTGGTTGCGTAGCTAAAATTGCAGTCAGGGAGAAGGAGGCAAAATAAAAGCTTCAGTTCAGGAAGTAAAAAAGATACCTAGAAAATACCTTTGACATTTTTATAACAGAAACACCCTTCAAGCTTCTGAAGCTATAAATGAAACAGGGTAAGAAATACAGATTCAGTATTTTCCAAATGTGTCACACTAAGTGTTTCATGACATAACTTTCATCAGTATATTTTCATTTGTCTGCAGCAGCGAATATGAAGAATATACTATCCTATATTATAATTGAGTTAAATGCTTATACTGACATCTACTGGTATAATAATATTTTTAACTATTATGTGTGATATTTGAGGTAAAAAATTACAAGTCGTATTAAAAAATTACATTCTACAAGCTGTAGCATAAGAAAGTACAACTTCACACAAGAACTTATTTCCCTTTGTATTTTTTTCCCTTAAAACAACTAACTACACTATCATCCTCCATCTTGCTAATAATGGAACATATTTTAAAGATCTATATTTTCATTGTAATGAAATATACCATATATTTATTTATTTCTTTATTTAAGATGTATATATTTAAAATGAAATATACCACACAATTTGAGTTCTTGGACTGGTATTTTAATTGGTTGATACATTAACCAATTTGGCTGGGGATTTTTAGCACTCCCTAGTCATGCATGAAAGGGAATGGGGATGCTACGGGCTAATTTGGTACTAAACAAATGTCATTGCAATGACATAGCAAGGATACAATGCAAATTTAATGGTAAGAATGGGTTTTCTGAGTCAAGCCTAAATAGCCCTAGTATTGCACAAGAACTGCTGTATTATGACTCTGACAGTGCCGTCATCCTGCACCACAGTGTCTGCACAAGGACAGAAAAGCAACAAACTCTCTTCTGCTATCACCTCTGACTGAAGTTGTTTTGATACTTTTTGGAGGAGTTTTAAATTTATAGCTGCCCAAGCACATCACGTAGTAGAACAGAATTCCATTAAAAATGAACATGCTGAAAAGCTGATAGACAGGGAAGAGTACACGTGAATTGCTGCTCTCCACAACTCACGCCCTTAAAACACAGAAAGACAAATAAAACAGAATTTTAAAATGTAATAAAATTTCCTAGGGAAAGTGTCTTCAGCCATTTAAGACACAAAAGAAAGTATGTTAGTCTATTTTCTAAACATCAGCCTGCAACCTTATAATAGATTACTTTTGTTATATTTTAGATGCTTTTTTTCCTCAAAACCTGGGAAAGAAAAATATATGCTGGGGTACTACCTTTTAAATAATGTTTCACTGCTAGATTTCAAGTCACATTTCAAAAAATGTGAGTGCAGGAAATGTTCTCTCTGATTTTGGTTGAGTCATCTGATTGCATAGCAACATTTTTTACATTTTTCATGTTGACTAGAGGAGAAAGACACATTGGGTACTGTACCAGTTCAGGACGGACAAAAATGACCAGGAAATACTTTTTTCTGAGATTTAATAAAAAATTTGTATGCTTTGATTTTCAAGGGTCCTTTGAACAATTAGAGGAATAACTCCATAATGAAGTTGTGGGGTTTGTATAACAGCTGTTGCTTGACTTCTGTCTATGCTTATCTTGAAATCTACATGCACAAAATACCAACGTAACAGATTACAGAGCTATGTTAAGTTGAACAGAGCAATACCTGAAAGTGTTGATTTATGGTTTACCTGCAGTCAGACAAGAACTATAGTTCCACTTAACCATGCTTATATTTTTTATCTCATGTTTTGGACTTTATCAAAAGTGTAAGAAATTATGACATTTGAGATGGAGGTACAGCAGTCTTGGTAAGTGATTAAATGCTTATTTTGGGATGTGAAAATGCTGACAGATATCTTATCAGTAGTTTTAGACATTAGGATATTTTGAATGTGTGAAGATCTCATTTTAATTTAAACATCATAACCATATTTGATAAAACCTTTTATGATTCAGTCTTTATAAGGATACACATCTCACTGTATTTACCCAGAGATACTTCTGACCTATAACCCTGTTAAATGCTTTCCCTAAACTATGTGCAGCTTTCTAAAACTATGACGGATTATAAGCAAGCTGTACTAGTCTAGTGTATTGTAGCATTAGAGCAAGGCATCAGGAATAAAAACTAATTTATATTAAATGGTTATTATTTTAAAGTGTTTAAAGGAGCATTTGAAAATATATTTAAGAGACTAATTTGTTGTTACTATAGGTAGTAACAATATGAAAACCAGGTTTTAAATGGAACCATTCAACTCAATATTTAACAAATATTAGTTAAAAACATTTTTCTTTTGCACTGTTAATTTATGATAATTCAATTATTTTTATAATCTTCAATACAAAATAATCCTTGCATATCATTTAGCAATCCATAAGGCTGTGGTAATTGAAAAACAAAACTCACATTCAGGGTTTGCAAATAGTGAATTTATTTAAGGTATTATGGAAATGTTGCGTAACTAGAAAGCCTAAATATCTGAAAATGAGACTTCAGTACTCCTCAACCGATCTAGAGCTTACCTTTTATTTTCCAGCTGTGAGAATATTGTGATAGAGTTTGCTCTTTTTATAAGGAGACAAAAGTGAGGATAGTGGTAAGTTGTTACAGATGCTTTTAGAAACTTTTCATATAATTATAATTAGATATAGCACTTAAGTGTTTAAGTGATTCATTTTTCCATCATATGCCCTATGTATGGGAAACTTTTGCCCCCTATGGCCAAACCTACAGTATACTTTATGAGAGTAGACCTGATGATCACCTTTGAAGGACTTTCAATAATCAAAACAAGGGTTCCAGGATGAGCTTGTCAAATCACTGATGCTGTAACAGTACAGTAACATTAAGCAAGACAGACTAACTTCTTCTGTAATCAGATTTTAGATCTGTTAGTGTGGGTCCAGAGGAGGGCCACAAAATTGATCAAAGGGCTGGAACACCTTTCCTCCGATGACAGGCTGAGTGAACTCTGATTGTTTATCCAGGATAAGAGAGGCTCTTAGTGCAGCCTTCCAGTACTAAAAGTGGAGTTGATAAGAAAGATAGAAAGAGACTTTTTAACAGAGTCTGTGGTGAAAAGACAAGGTTCAACAATTTAAAACTGAAAGAGGTTATGTTTTGGTTGGGCATAAGGAATAAATTATTTATGAAGATGATGAGTCACTAGAACAAGTTGTTTAGAGAAGGCATGAGTTTTAGTTTCATTTCACGTCTCTTAGTACTTACAGTGCAAGAGGTAATGAACTTTGGTTTCCGCTTTCCTTTTTATCATATTTTCTGCTCTACCATGTTCCTCAACCAGCGTTGGCTCCCTGCAAACAAAGACTGTAGCAACTACTACAGTATCTATTGTAGAAAAATGTTTGATGTTGCACCGTCAACTAAATTGTGCAATTTCAACAATTTTCACTAAAAATATTGCCTGTAATTTATCATATTGTAAAACAGTCATGTGAATTGTTCATTCCTTACAGTGTATATTTCAGAGTTATGTGTATCTACATGATGGAGCCACACGGGTATCAGGAGCAGGATGGTTACACGAGCACGGTGTCCACCTGGGCTAAAATGCTCCATTGCCCAGAGTTAATTAGCTGAGTCATAGAATCACAGAATCATAGAATATCTTGGGTTGGGTGGGACCCATGGGGGTCATCAAGTCCAACACTTATCTTTGCACAGGACACCCCCAAAGGTCACACCATATCCCTGAGAGCATTGTTCAAATGATTTTTGAAATCTGGCAGGCTTGATGCTGCACTATGTGTCTAGTGTTTCTGTTACCTAAGCCATCTTTGAATACCTGAAGCTAGGCTCTCTGTCTCTGCAGAGCAGTGCATCATGACATGCTAGCATATCTGAAGTGCTAGGTAGCAACAAGGAGTCAGGACTGATCCCAGTAGCAGCTTGAACTGCTGTGGAGACTAACTGCAGAGAAACTGCTAGTGACCTGAATCCTTTCCTGCTCTATGAATTTCTGATAGGTTCAGCAAGTTGCCATGACGGATACATGATTACATTATATGTCTCCCTTCATCTGACACTTGGTAAATGTAGTCCTCAAATCTTCTTTTCATTTCTCTTGGGTGAGTTTTTTTTTAAATTTTGAATACAAATTAAGAAACCCTTCTTTGAGGCATTTTTCAAATTAATTTGAAGTATAAATCTTTTTTTTTCTTATTCTCCCAGGCCTCTATTGCAAAAGTCTATCAGACTTATTGTAGAGGCCTGGATGATAGAGGCATTTTAAGAGATGAGAGTACGTGCAAGGACGCATGTGAGGGGCTATGAGAGTACGTGCAAGGACGCGTGTACGGGGCTATGAGAGTATGTGCAAGGATGTTGTGAAGGTCATTTGTGGTTTGGCAAACACTGAGTAAGTGATGAGACAAAATAAAGCTAGCTTCACAGGATGTATATGAAGAAAAATAATAACCAGTTATAAGCTTAAGCAGAGAGTGTGAACAATGCATGCAGCCAATAATATAATGCGTGATCGTGTGTACGGAAATAAATATGCTATAAAAGAAGATGGTTTTGAGCAATAAAGCGAACTATCAGAGCATCATATTGGTGTGCTGTTGTTCCATTCCTCGCATGGACCCCAGCAACTTATTATTTCACTCTTTGGAGAAATGCTTAGTGAGTTTTAACAGATGTTCAAATTCCTTAATATTTAGAGTTTACATTCCTCCCCCCACCCTCTGGTTTTATCAAGCATCTTCAGTACCTCTGGACTAAAACGCACTTTTGTTCCCACAGGAAATTGGATTTCTCAAATCTCTCATCAAGTTTGAGAAAGCACTCATGTTTTGCCACTCTTGTAAGGAAAGTGCACTTATAAGCAAGGCATGCCTGTCACTTGCTACACATACCACAATCAGACTTCTGATGCCTATGGCTTAATGAAAGCTTGAGGCAGCTGAAAATAAGAAGGCAAAACTCATATTTTTTCTGAAAACTGTTTATAACTGGGTATAAAAATACTGGTTTTGAATAAAATTGGAGAGGCAAAATAAATCTTATTACACTATTCGGACAATAAATTTTCCTGTTCAATAATTTCAAAGATTTTCTTTACAATTCATACAAAAAATCAAATAAATATATTGAAGATGTTATTTTCTAACTAATAACAGAATATTCTGTGTTGAAAAGAACCCACAAGGATCATCAAATCCAACTCATTCATAACTGAATGGGCCATGGAGGGATCAAACTCACAACCCTGGTGTTATTAGCACTATGCTCTAATCACCCGAGCTACTCTCATGTTCCCAAAATTAAGAGCATTATATGAAGTATGAGATCATTTTGCTTTTCCTGAGACAAAAAGAAGGTAATTAATGTATTCCGAGAAAATATGATTAATTCAGCCTCTTATAAGTTTGCAAATACATTACATGCCTATGGCCTTGCTATGGCTTTCAAGGCCTTCATGGAAGTACTGAGGTATAGGCAGAGGACCTTTGTTGCCTTAGAAAATGATGTTGGCCCAAAAATTGCCTTAGCAAGAAAGAAAATAGATGAAGATATTCAAATATTTCTCCCTTTCTGAGGCATTTCTTACACTTCAGATTTATAGATCACAAAGTTCCCTGATTATTTCATACCTGAAAAAAAGGCTTGTTCCTTTTCATCTGGAGTAGAGACATCCACATATACACAGAAGAATTTCATGGGCAGACCTTCCATCTGGAGTGCAGCAGACTCAGATTAATTTTAATTCCTCCCCTTACTAGGACTGAGGGCTCTTTTGATCAAGAACTTTACTATGACGTTTCTGGAGGGAGTTAGGTAAAAGACTTCTGTTTTTTGATGTCAATAATGCCATGTATGAGGAGTGTGAGATCAAACAGATTGGTGCCAAATGCAGGGACTCTACCCAGATCAGCATACTAATAACTAGGAAAATGTAGGTTATTTTTGCAAGAAATGTAAGTTTAAATCCCTTCCAAGAGGAATCTCAATTCATTTGCCTATGTACCAAATTCTTTCTCAAAAATTAAGAAATAGGATGCCCTTTGTTTTTTTGTGGTACCTGTGCAGAACAGTACCTTCTAATGGAGAAGTCTGGATACAGTCTTGAAAATCAGATAGAAAAATGCCTGGTTTATGAATTCTAGCATGATTTATATGAGGGTAGACCAAAAACATATTAGGAAACAAAAATGGTGTCGTCTAGATAAATTCAATGTCACAAATGTAATGCTGATGGCTCTTAAGTATGAAGACCCAGGTAGCAGACTTGATGGGGCTGGATATTGGGTGTAGCAATACTGGTAGCCTTCTCTAGGTACTTAGACAGATCTGGAAAAAGGTTTTTGAATCTCTCCAGCTTGAATTAATTCTGTAAGAACTGTTTCTTTCTTTCTTTTCTGAGGGTAGTTTCAATATCCAGGTCCACCATTTATTTCAGTACAGTGGAATGGACAGCGCCATTATTAGAAAAAGCACCTGCAGAAGACATCTGCAGTGAGGGTGACCTTGCTTGTTGTTTGAAAGCCCCAGAAATGTTTTTGCAGTGAAGTCCATGTGAGTTGTCATGCATTAGATTCTAGAAAAGGAGAACACATACAGCGACCTGAAGGAGTCAAGGTGAAAGGTTGCCTGTAGGCTCATGAGCATGACAATGTACTCTGTGTTGCAGGACAGGGGGTTGTATGCAAACTAGTGGGTCTAAGTTTGTGAACAACTAGTTTATGCACAGACCAGTCCTAAAAACTACAAGGGTTTTTCTCCTGATGCTGGCTTCACTTCTGTTTCTCTTGTCAAGTCTTTCCTATTGAAAAACACACAAGAGGGATGGGGAGGTGTAGAAACATTTCTCTTGCTGTCTCCAGTAGCTCCTTTCTGCTGTTCGAGTAGCATCTACACACCTGATGTGCATTGTACTTTGTGCATTCTTCATGTTCAAGAAGGTCTGTATATATTAAGGCAATACTTGATTATGAGACAGAATAGGTTCAGTACTACTGTTCTTTACCTTCATATGTTTCTGTAGTTGCCTGGGCATTTAGAGTTCTGCTTTTCAAAGCTCAAGTACCCAAATTATATGGATGTGAGAGAGAACAGTATCAGAGGGAAAGAATGATTTTCGCTTAGTTTTATTTTCTGAAATGACATTACTATTATTCACTCCTCCCTCATACAAATTAGATTTAGAGTTCAAATATTATTAACAGCCATTTTAAAATTCATCCCTTTGCAGTTGTTAAATCCATTTCCTCTTGGTTTGTCCCCTTGGCAACAAAAAATAAAGGACAATCATGTAATTACAAAGAAAATGCCGCTCATCTGAGTCTGTCTTTGCACAACACGTTTTGAGATTCTGACTGGTTGTAGACCATTGTCTCAAGTCATAAAACCAGAGGAAGTTTATTGCAGCTTTGAGACCTTGTCCTGTGCTCTGCACACTGTATGAATCCAAAAAAGGTCGGAGAAAACAAAATAGGAGACTTAGCCAAAGACAGTGGTTATATCATCTAGCTAGAAAACAAACTATTATTTGCATACAAGGATGTAAGAATTGTTAGGTAAGCATTTAACTCCTGAAAATGAGGGATTCAGTTTACTGCTATTGGGTGGTTTTAGATGGAGTATTGATTATTATTTTTACTTATAATGCAAGTTTCTGGCACTTACTCACCAGGGGAGGGCAAATTTGTTCATTTCATATCGAAGACTTTAAGAGATCCTCATGACAATACCTTTGTATTAAGAAGGAACCTTTATCTATAAGAGAAGCAGCTGATCTAAGCGAAAGTGGTCTTTAACAGAAAAATGGAATTTACTGAATTAGCTTCCTGCTTTAACAGAGCTTTTTTAGTATTGCAGTTTAACTAAACTTATATGTGTTTCATTTGCTAAAGTGATTTTCACTTAGTATTAAACTCCTATTTAAGAACAAACTGAAATGAAACATTCATTTCTCACATACTTGTATAATGGAGCTTATTCCAGAAATGCCAAGCTTTTTACATCTTCTGGTCAGTTGAAAGCTCTTTTCTCTTTATGTTTTCTCATTTTTTTCTTAGTACTTCCTGTGTGGCTTGTAGGAATAGTGAACTCCTTTGCAGCACCTGAGCGTGAACAGAGGAAGGCAAGACCTTCAACAAATCAAAGTAAATTGTAAGGACTTTTGCATCAGTGAACTTGATTGAGACTCTAAAAACTCAGCCAGTTACAGACATGCTCATTCACATCCAGGCCAGTGGTCTGCAGCACAATGCATCAGAAGTTTCTTCCTTATATCCAGCTGGCTGAATAGGAGATACCCTCAACAAAGGAAAGGTTCCTTCCAGTCCTCTTGTTCTCACAGGTGCTGATCTTGCTAGATAAAATAGCATTGTTATAGAAGAGCAGGTATAATAGCTAATGAAGTATTCTTCCTGGGTAGCTTTTTCAAAAGACCAGAGCTGTCTTCTTTGGAGATGTCACCTGCCATCCATATATTACTGGGCTGATGTGAATGACTGTCCTGGGTTGTGAGGATGTAG